>JABWIB010004460.1:4660-31634 GCA_016617825.1 Platyplectrum ornatum
GAGCTGAACTCAATATCTTGCTCACCAAACAAGCAGCCACCAAGCTCAAATGGCTGAACCAGTCTTTTTACGAGAAAGGCGATAAAGCCGACCGTCTTCTGGCTACTAAACGCCATTCTAAATTTTCTGCTCGTAATGTCCTCTCCATTCGTTCCCACGCTGACTCCCTTTTGCACAACCCTTNTGCAATCCGTGCCGCCTTTCAATCATATTACACCGATCTGTACAATCTGCCCTGTCCTCCTCCATTTCCCTCTCCATGCGCCCGGCCGCNTGTGATTGTTGATTTCCACCTTG
This sequence comes from Platyplectrum ornatum, assembly GCA_016617825.1. Classification (NCBI taxonomy): domain Eukaryota; kingdom Metazoa; phylum Chordata; class Amphibia; order Anura; family Limnodynastidae; genus Platyplectrum; species Platyplectrum ornatum. The sequence goes on from JABWIB010004460.1 coordinate 4,958, forward strand.
TTCCNCACCTCCACTCCCTCTTTAATTCTATCTTGGACGGCTCCCCCTGGTCTCCTGAGTCTCTGGAATCACGGCCATCCCTAAAGAGGGGAAAGACCCTCACGAGTGCTCAAGCTATCGTCCCATCTCTCTCCTCAACCTCGACATTAAATTATTTGCCAAGGTCCTAGCCTTACGACTCAACTTGGTTCTCCTCTCCTTGATCCACTATGACGGGTTTCATCCCGGGCAGGCAAGCCAGGGACAATACCCGCTGGGCGATCAAACTCATCCATCTAGCTAGGTCAAGGGGGACTCCAGACGTAGTTCTATCACTGGATGCCGAAAAGGCGTTCGACTGGATCTCCTGGGACTTTATGATCCTTACCCTTCAGCACTTTGGTTTTTCTGGCCCATTCCTGGATGGCATTCACTCACTCTATACTTCCCCCTCAGCACGAGTCCTGGTTATTGGTGCCCCTTCTGACCCTGTTTACATCGCCAAGGGGACTAGACAGGGCTGCCCATTGTCCCCATTGATTTTCGCCCTTGTGATCGAACCCCTGCCGTCCGCAATACGAGCTGCTCCCGACATCACTGGGATATCGGTGGGGTCTTGCTCCTCACTCTAATCCACGGATCTCACTGCCTAACCTCCTTACCACTCTCCGAGACTACGGCGCCTTGTCTGGATACAAAATTAATATTTCCAAATCTGAAGCCCTCCTCTTAAACACCTCCCTTCAGGACAACCTCTTTATTACTTCCTCGTTTCATCTCATCTGGCAACGGAGATGAAATACCTGGGCATCTATCTCACTGACCATTACAATAAGCTCTTTCATGCTAATTCCCTCCACAATTCCTGCTGACCTCTGTTTTTGGAAGAATATGCTGATCTCGTGGCTGGCCAGGATCATTGCGGTCAAAATGAACATTCTCCCTAGACTACTGTATCTATTCCAGACTCTCCCAGTCTGTGTNCCTGCCTCCATGTTTGCAAACCTCCAGAGCGCCCTCTTGCGATTTCATATGGAACCACCGCCCCCCTCGTACTCGTCTCGCTCTTCTTAAGAAACCCACAACCCAGGGTGGACGGGGATTCCCGGAATTTTGTTTATATTATCGTGCTTCTCACCTGAGCTCGGTAATCTCCTCATATGGGAAATCATTCGCCTCCAGATCTCCTCTATCTGTACTTAGATTAAAGAAAACGCCAATAAAATTTACTATAGGTGGTACTACACCCCAGACCGCCTGGCACGTATCTATCCTACAGCCTCCCCCCTGTGTTGGAGGGGCTGCGGCCAGACTGGCTCGTTCCTTCACATCTGGTGGACAGGCCCAAAAATATCCCTTTTTTGGGATTCAGTCCAGTCGCTCATATCCTCTCTCCTTCAGTCCCCCATCTCTAAATGTCNTTGGACCTTTCTCTTATGTTTTCCCATTCCCAATATTGATCCCCACTCCCATACACTGGCCATGCACATCTTGGCTGCCGCCAAATGTCTTGTTGCCAAGGCCTGGAAACAACCTGCACTCCCATCCTCCCTGGTTTCTTACATCTGGTATGTTGCAGGCATGGAAAGGCTGACCTCTTACCTTAGAGGTACTGAAGATAAGTACCATGCAGTTTGGTGCCCTTCGTTTGCCTACCAGAACCCTTCGCCTTCCTCTTCCTGACTATTCCTACCACAAGTTAGAGTTCAATGTATGTTCAGTTCAGTTCAGTGTATGTACCATGTTTACCTGTTTTTCATCATTTGTTATCTCAATAAACTAAAGTTAAAAAAAAAAAGAGTAAACACATTTGTTTGACAATAAATGGTTTCGCCTAACCACCAAAAATGAGTGAAAGAAAACTTTGTAAGTTATAATTCATATTCTCTAACAAATGACCAGAAAATCACAAATTCTGCAAGGGTAAGTAAATTCAAGATATGATTAAGTCCAAATAAAGGAAATTATAGTATCCATACNTAAATAACTAAATTTGTTTATTTAATAGTATATCACATCTGCAGTATTCTTTGAGATCTTTAGTTTCTGCAGTCTTGTAAAACAGGACATAAACATATTTTGCACAACAATCAAGAAACAGATATGCATTTAACCATCCCATTACACGTTGTAACCTATTTAATGTGTGTCTTTTATTTTAATATAGGCATTATGGCTGGCTCCAACCGATCTGGGGACTTGAAGGATGCTCAGAAGTCTATCCCATTTGGAACAATTTTGGCTATTGCAACTACATCTTTTATATGTATCCTTTTTCTTTATGCGTCTTTATTCCAGTATTGCCTAGTTTTAAATATGAAGATAAATTTCCATTTGTCATTTTGGTTCAACATGAAATAAAATATAGATAATATTCTCTCTCTCTGTCTCTCTCTCTCTCTCTCTCTCCTCCTTTTTTATAGGACCATTCAGATCCAAGTTGCATTTATCATGGAACAAAAAACTGTCAGGCAGTTTTTATCTTGTAAACAGCAACTTCTGAGGATGGGCTTTGTGTGGTAGCTGGTTTTTACATAAAACTATTTTTACATAAATGCAGGGCGCCCACTGTCATGTTAACAGGGTGCCAAATTTTTGTCTCTGCCGGGGAGGTAAAATGACTCTTGTCAACAATCAAGTAACGTGCCCTGTTCATCTGATTAGTGAACCAGTGTGCCCTGACCCCNGATTGGATGTCAGGACACCTGACTTCTTGAATGATGAGTGTCCTTCCACCTTGCATCTGCTGGCAAAATATCACATAACATTAGGTGCCCTGTGCTTATTTAATATAATACAAGTTCTGTGTCCTATGATATGGGCCCAATGTTACTATGCAAGTCTCTGCTGGGGAGGAAAATGGCCNCTGTCAAAAATCAAGTCAGGCACCCTGCGCATCCAATGGGTCAAGGTACATGGACAGAGACTTGCATAAAAACATTAGGTACCCTGCTCTTTTATAATATCTTAGGGCATTTGTGTAATATAATAGATATCATTATCTATTAGATTACACCAGTACAGGGCTATAATTTTGTTATGTGATGTCATTCTAAATTCCTAAGATTTGTTGCAAATCCTTGGAAGGCAATTACAGTCTGAAGTCTGGAATGCATAGACATCACCAGTCACTTGGTTTAATCCCTGGTTATGCTCTGCCAGGCCTCTACTGAAAATGTTTACATTTTCTGCTTGTTCCTGGGGCATCTTCAATTTTGTCTTCATCAAGTGGTGATGCTCAGTTGGATTCAGGTCAGGTCACTTGGCAATTGCATATAAGTACATTTATTAGCCTTAAAAAATTATCTGCACTGTGAAGCGCCATCCAATGATCTCATTTGAATATGAGCAGATAATATTGCCTAAAACACTTCAGAATTCATCCTGCTGCTTTTGTCAGCCGTCACATTCTGTTAAATACAAGGAAACCAGTTCAATTGGTAGTCATACATGCCCACACAATGACACTACTATCACTGATGTGGTGGTATGTTTTGGATCATGAGCCGTTTCTTTCCTTCGCCATGTGGTACAAGTTGATCTTTGTCTCATCTGTCAATAGGATGTTGTTCCAGAACTGTAATGGCATTTGTAGACGTTGTTTGGCAAACCCTAATCTAGTCTTCCTGTTTTTGTGGTGAACCCTTTATATCCACTCCTGTGCAGTCCTCTCTTGATTGTTGACTTTGTCACATGCACTACCTCCTGGAGATTGCTCTTGATTTGACTGTTATGAAGGGATTTTTCTTCACCATTCTTGGACCACAGTTGTTTTCTGTGGTCTTCTGGTGTTGCTGACCTCTCATTTTCTTTTTTTTCTTTTTAAGAATGTTCCAAACAGTTGATTTTTGCCACATTTTAATGTTTTTGCTATCTCTTTGATGGGTTTGTGTTGATTTTTGGCTTGCTTCACTGATAGTGACATCTCTTTGGATTGTGAGTCTACAGCAACAGATTCCAAATACAAATGTCGCACCTAGAATCAACTCCAGATGTTTTAGCTGCTTAATTGATGATTAAATAACAGGGAATAGCCCATACCTGTCCATGAAATAGCCTTTGAGTCGATAGTCTCATTTGTTTTGGTCCCTTAAAAAGTTTAAGGCATATATAGAAAACGTTGTAATTCCTACACTGTTCACCTGATTTAGATGTAAATACCCTCAAATTAATGCTGAAAATCTGCAGTTAAAGCATATCTTATTTGTTTCATTTTAAATTAGTTGTGGTGGTGTATAGAGCCCAAAATATGAGAATTGTGCACCGGACTATACATCATTATTTTCAAACTTTAGTTCAGAGTTCAACTAGGATATGTGCTTTCTCAAATTTATGCACNTTTAAATTTTGCTTTCCACTGCTCTTTAGGATTATTCTACCAATGTAAGTTCATCTTTTATCAAGATCAGTAGGGTAGTCCCAGAAAATGAAGGTACTTTGTACACTCTTACTGCAGAGAACAATAAAGGAAATGGATAATTCAAAATAGCTTTAACTATACTTCACTATACTACAAAATATATATATTGGTCCTTAATTTATTAAAGATCTTTCCTGTGTCTTATTGTTTGGCGCTTGTATTGAAGGTGCACTTTTACGTGACAAGTAAGTATATTTAGTGAAAAAAATTATTCTTGAATCTTTTTTATTTTACAAAAGTATTTGCAAACCTATTGTTAATTATGCTCTGTAATTGTATATAATTCTGTATCGATTAAATGCATGGTTTGATTCTTGTCAGAAAAAAACCTAAATAGTAAAAATAAAATACAAACTTGTAGAATTTATCAGAATGCTAAACACACAGTGAATTTATTGCATCCTTTGTTAACTCTTCTGTTAAAAATTGAAATCACATATATAGTTTAGTAGTTTAAAGCCTTTATAGGATTGTACTGTCTAATATGAATAAGTGATTAATGTGCAAGTTTGAATCTATAGCATCTCTATTGTGGGGAAGGCCTGATTTTCAAACAAGTGGTGTGCATGAAGTGCACATCATGTAGTTATGTCTCCTGCTCAGCTCCTTTTAGAGCAGTATGGATTGCGGCAGGAGGACAGAACTTGTGATTTAGGGCCCTTGCATGAAGTCAATTGCTAATTATTCAGGTAAAAATATACACACTTCTTCATNCTTAACCATACTTAACCATTTTTTTCAGATTTGGTGAATCCGTTAGTGGCCAGCTTGTCATAGGTACATTGGCCTGGCCATCTCCCTGGGTAATTGTTATTGGTTCTTTTTTCTCTACTTGTGGTGCTGGACTACAGAGTTTGACAGGAGCCCCACGTTTGCTGCAAGCTATAGCAAGAGATGGAATAGTGCCTTTTCTTCAGGTAGCAAACCTATATCAATATTAAGTATTTGTGCTTTTCTTGCTCTACCTTACTCAATATTGTATTTTTATAATTTGATACAAGACAGTGCTAGGGCTACAATGTTAAAAACCAGTTAAAAACAAGAAGGCATGCCGGGCTAAAACATAGTGGGGAGAACACTGAAGTTAGTTCTCATACAAGTAAATCATAGCACATATAGTCTATATATGGGCTATGTGTCAAGTGCCAGCACTAAATTTTATATGTGCTGTAATCTATAATTTATTTTTATCTACTACTTTTCTCTCACACACATTGCACCCTGTAACATGCATACACGCATACAGTGTACCTCTCACGTACATATCATTTATGCCAGATTTTTCATTTATAGCATATCATTTATGCCAGATTTCGATCTTGTTTGCTGTCATTGTTTGCAAAATCTCAATGTTATTCAGAGTGCTGCAACCTGCTGGGTGCCAGCCACACAAGCCTGTCCTCATTAGGGTCTGCCAGCCACACAAGNCTGTCCTCATTAGTGTCTTCAGGGGTGTACACTGTGGGAAACTTTTAAGTATATGCTGGGAGCACACAGTCCTAGCCAGAAGTACACATAGTGTCATAAGATGCATGATAGCAAGAAGTGCACAAAGAGCCCTGGGTGCAATCAGGGTAATTGGACATACTCAGGGTCTTGTAGACTGCATGCGATAAGCTCCAAAGAAAAACAACAATGATGATAGTTGAAATTCTGAGAGTGCAGCTTTAATCCAGGGTAACAAGTAAGGTAATCACTGACACCGGGCTCAAACTCGGCACAGCAATACTGAAGCATACAGGTGACCCCGCTGGTGGACCTTGGAACTGCAGTCAGAAAGTGTATTACTCCCTCTGGTAATCCTCTGAAACCCGAAGGAGCTTTTATATCTGCATCCACCTTTTACACATACATACTGTATGTATGTACACATACATACATACGTACGTACGTACATACATGCATACATGCATACATACGTACACACATACATACATACATACATACATACATACATACATACATGCATACATACGTACACACATACATACATGCATACATACGTACACACATGCATACATACGTACNCACATTCATATGTGCACACACACTGGACCCAATAGTATATTCTTCTGACCTCCTACACACTGCATCATGGAATATATTTTCATTATGCTCCACTTTCAGCACTAAATAAGGAATTCACCTTCCTTCTTCAAGTTCAACAGGAAAGAAGACTGCATTAAGAGAATATAAGCAGTTGAGTTTCGGTCCCCAGTGTCTTATTTTACCTGTTAGAAGTCTAGCAGTAGCATTTTAGGGTCGTTTTTTTGTCCATTTCGGCCATATTTTGTTTGGTTGCATGCTTTTCCTCAGGGCCACCATTGGGTGGAGGGGACAACTGGGCCTACTGTCCAGGGCCAGGCTGTTCTTCCCTCCGGCAGTGGCCCGATACCATGTGCTGGTGCAGCAGAGTGAATACAGATTTGAAGCTTCCGTGTGGAAGCTTTCCATCCACGCTCCCTCTGTTATAGCGGCAGGCCTGCTTAAACTCAATTGGACGTCTTATTGGCATCTACGTGAGTTCAGGCAGACCTGTCGGCCACTCGGGGCGTGCGTCGTGAAGTTTAGACGTCACAATGTCATTACGTCACGGGGGGCCCGGCACTTACAAATTTTGTCAGTCCCAGGCACGGCTCATAGTGACGGCGCCCCTGCTTTTCTCATTGGCTCACTGTTATCCATTCAGGGGGAGGAGGTGGGGAATGTCCTCCCTAGCGTTCCCTTCCCCTCTGAGACAGCAGTGTTACTATTCTCACCTGTCATGTTCATGAGCAGGTGGAAATGATGTCATGAGATGGCAGAACGCTAGAGGAAGTGTGTGAGCAGCCAGTTTATTTCAGCGTTAGTTTAATGAATACTTGGGCTACATGACATCTGGAAACGTTACAACTGCTGAGTTTCATCAATCCTGGACTGGACAAAAGTATACTAGAAGAATCTTCTGACACGGTTCTGTTAAATCCATAGAGGAAGTGGTCAAATTCAATCCTGATCTTGTGAATAGTCTGCTTATATCCAAATGTTTAGAATGTTTAGTTAAACGAGTAAAGGCCAGCGGCTTCAGAATCTTCTTTTTCTGTCCCCAAGAAAAGACCTAGGGAATTCCCCATTTCCTACGTTAAAGGATTTTGTGTGGAAATACCCGGATAAATAAAAAGCTCCCCCTGGTGACTGAAAAAAGTATCTTCTCCCATCTGAAATAACGTGTAAATTTTAGAAGCTAAAAAAATGCATATTATTTACCTTATACACCTTTACTCCTCCATGGTAGCACCACAAGGGGGTTAATCTCCTCCTTATTAGGCCAGACAGTAAAGGAGAAAGCCTGACATGTATATAATATGTCCCTGCAGGGGGGGGCGTGGCCTGGACTAGCATGGAGTAGGACGTGCGTGCCTTCAGCTCCCGCACATCTCCTCCAAAAACCCTGCTATCGGGGACCCCTACCTCATCCTGTGAACCCCCTTCCTTTCCCCCTCACCGGCACACTCACCTGGCCTGGCTGACTCCGGCGACATCCGGCTGCTTCCCGCCTTCCACCGTCGCAGGCCGCAGTCCACCATAGCTGCCTGGGGTCCAACTGGCTCCTTTCTCTCTCTGCACACTGGGACTATTGCCTGGTATCATGCAGACTGTGCCTCACGCTGCCCTTTGCCGTAGAACGGACCCACCGTGTACCGTCTCGTCCCCTTCCTGACAGCTCTCCTCGCACCTTCATTGCCAAGACAGAGATACAGTCTTACGCTTGGCCCACACTAACGGTCCACTTCTCTACAACTTCCAGACGGTGACTGTCTTCCCTGATTTTGCCATGGACGTGCAAAAGTCTAGAGCCCAGTATGCCCAGGTTAAGAAACGCCTCCGTGACCTGGATCTACCGTACGCCATGCTCTACCCTGCCCACCTTCGTGTGATGGATGGCAACACTCCACATATTTTCGCCACACCGAGGGAGGCTACTGCCTGGATCGACCGCCGACGGGGTGACCAGCCGCATCCTCAGGCTTGATGCTTCGCTGTCTAAACTCTGCCTGTTTTCCTTCTTCTGACCCTTTGGATCGTTTCATAGACTGATGTCAAGTACTATGTACGGACTTGCAATACTCAGTACTGTCCCTCCCGTGTGCGGTGCTCCTCCGCTTATTCTCCCTCTTCCCCTACCTTCCTACCTTCTTCATATCCCAATTCCCTGACAGCCCTATTGTCTTGGCTAGACCAATCTTTTGACCGGTGGCACGAATCCACTGCCTCTCCCCGTCCTGGCCCCATGCCCTTTGCTAAACTGCTTGGCGAAATTGGTCTGGTGGACCCCTAGAGACTCATATGCCCTACTGCTGTACAATACTCCTGTCACTCTACCTCTCATAACTCTCTCTCCCGCAATGACCTCATTCTAGTTTCTCCTTCTCTGTTGCCCCGGGTACATGATGTCACTTATTTTGCTAGAGGTATATCCGATTACTCACCAGTTAATATTGCCCTAGACTTGTTAAGCACCAAAGGTATTGTCTTCTGGAAATTTAACCCCTTCTGGCTTACTCTGATGGGGACCGGCCTGGACCTTACTGCGTTGTGGCGGAATATTTTCTAATCAACTCCCCGGGTGCTGAAGCTGTCACAGTTTGGGATGCCTTCAAGGCCGTGCTTCGCGGTTCTCTCATCCAGAGCGTGGCTACTATTAAGCGTATACACCGGGAGGAGGAACTGGCCCTGGAGCAGCAGTGTCGATACTGTGAAGCATGCTATCTCCTTTCTAAATCCCCATTGGATCGAACGTCTTTGCTCTTGGTCCAGGCTCAATGGACTGACCTCCTCTTTGTTAAATCCAAACGTCGTCTTCTTTTCTCCAGACACTCTCACTACTCCCAAGCCGACATTGGAGGCAGCTACATGGCTTGTCTCACCAGAGATGCCCGTCATCTCTGCCATTCTAGACTCAGAGGGGGTTCAACACATTAGGGGCCCTGAGATCTTGGAGGTATTTTTTCAGTACTTTTGTCAACAATATGCTACTAAAGTCACCTACAGCTCACCTCAATTACACTCCTACCTAGATAGCATTTCCCTCCCGTCATTGCCCCCGGAATCTGTGGATTTTCTAGACGCACCCTTCACTGAGGAGGAGATTACCACTGCCCTACGATCCTTTCCTAATCACAAGTCTCCTGGGATTGATGGAATCCCTGTTGAGGTGTATAAAAAATTTCCAGACTTTTTTGCCTCCAAATTAATAGCGCACTTTAATGCCTTCTATGACTCTGGGAGATTGCCCTCCTCTATGTCAGAGGCTTTAATTGTCCTCATCCCTAAACCTGATAAAGATCCCCTTCGGCCGGAATCCTACCGCCCTATCTCTCTCCTAACCACAGATGTAAAACTCCTTGCCAAGATGCTAGCACTGCGCTTAAACTCATCACGTCCATAGTCCACCCCAACCAAACTGGCTTATCCCAGGTAAATCCACAGCCACCAACCTACGCCTTTTATTTACCCATATTCAACTCACCATCTCCTCCCTACCGGATGCCGCAGTTCTTTCCCTGGACGCAGCCAAGGCGTTCAATTCAGTCGAGTGGGACTATCTGTGGGCCGTACTCTGACGTTTTAAGTTTAGGGACTGCNTCATTAACTGGGTTCGTCTACTGTACTCTGCTCCAGCAGCCAGGATGTGTCAATGGATTCACCTCCGACCCCTTTGCGTTGGGTAGGGGCACTTGTCAGGGTTGCCCCCTGTCCTCTGCCCTTTTCGTTTTGGCTATTGAACCCCTGGCACATATCATCCGCACTCATCCTGACCACAGGACCCTCAGAGGATACGGTAGCCCTATATGCTGATGACGTTTTGCTTTTCCTCCGTGATGCTCCTCTTTCTCTGCCCTCCGTGCTTCATGTGATTGACACCTTTGGCACCTTCTCTGGTCTCTGTATTAATTGGACAAAATCATACATTTTCCCTCTAGGTTTACCACTCGTTTCAAGTACTTGGGCATCTGGGTCTCCCACTCTCCATCAGAGTACACTACACTCAACATTGACCCCATAGTCTACTTCAAGGGTAAATTTCACCTCTGGCAAAAATTACCCCTTACTGTCATGGGCCGTATCAATCTGGTGAAAATGATTATTCAGCCCAAGCTGCTGTATGTCTTCCACCACTCACCGATCTACCTCACCAAAAAATTATTCTCTCACCTCAACATTCTCCTTTATTTAGGCCGCTTGCAAACCCAAAATGAAAGTTGCCACGCTCTGTAGATCCAAAGATGACGGTGGTCTGGCCCTACGCCATCTCCGGCTCTATTATGTGGCTTCCCAATTGACTCACTTATTACCCTGGATCAAATCTGACACCTCTAACCACCTGCTACTCGCACTTCTCTGTCCCTCCTTTCCCTTCCACTCCCCGTTACAGGTATTATTAATCGGCAAAACACTTGACCTTGACCCAGACACTCCTATTTGGTACAATAAGTCGTTGTCTGACCTGTTCTCAGCAACCACTCCCAATGGCCCCTACAATCACTGGCACAACTCTACGATGGAGGCACTCAAAAATCCTTTACCCAACTGCGAGATGAGTTTTGCTTCCCCCGGACTNATTTCTACGTATATCTGCAGCTCAGACACGCCCTGGCATCACAATTTCACTCTGCTCCCCCGGTATTGACTCACAGCCCTGTCAAACAGCTCCTGCTTCAGATGTCATCCACTAAATTAGTCTCCAGACTATACACCTCTCTAATCAACTGTGTTGACAACTCCACCCTCAATACCCTGCGTATGAGATGGGAACAAGACCTAGGTCCACTCTCTGATGATGATTGGACTCACATTCTCAGGTGTACCAGGGATGCCACGGCGTGTCTGCTTTTTCAGCAAATCCATATTTATCTCCTCCACAGAGTATATTATACCCCGCAGCGCATNCACAAACTTGGCTTACGCCCAGATGCCGTATGTCCCAAATGTTCTCATCCGGACACAGACTTCCTCCTCCTCTGGACCTGCCCTCCCATATACTCCTTCTGGAAAAACACCTTTGACTCACTCCCTGACTTAAACCCTGCTACTGTTCTCTTCTGTCACTCATTCGCGGACATACCTGACACACCCACACTGAAATACGTGTTTCATTTAGTGACACTGGCCAAGGTACTCATTGCCCGCTCGTGGATGGCCTCTCTCCCACCTGCAGTCACACACTGGGTAAACCTGGTCAATGACACCATTCGTCACAAACACTTCCTGTATACTCAGAGGAACACACTNGTACGATTTCACAGAATTTGGGAGCGGTGGTTAACGTCTCCCTATTACGTGTCCGTCGCACCAGAACTGACATAGGGGTATATTTACTAAGCAGGGAGATTGCAGTGAAATTCGAATTTGGGGAACCTTTCTTAACTTACAAAGCTTCAAAACAGGCAAATAGGTTATGAAACACACACAACAAAAAAAGTGAGGTAATGCCATGGAGCAGTAAAGGAAGTTACATTATCAGGTAAATAATATGCAGTTTACAATGCCTCCTCCATTAGGCTGCACCACAAGGGTTTCATACCCAAGCAGTTACTTTCACCAGGAGGGCATTAATAAAAGTCTGACTCCATAGCCTAAATGTAGTAAACAGCGGGATTGAAAAAGTGAGGTTGTTGCCCATAGCAACCAATCATTCAAGCTCACATACTCTATTTTGTAAAATTAAACTGAGAGCTTGAATCTAATCCTCATGGATAGTGTTTATGATGACACATAGGTACTTTTATGTCATGCTTTGGGTTTCTTGCGATCCGTCGAGGGAACCCAGGGTAAAGAAAGAAATGGCTGAGGTGAACTGGACATTAGCAGGTTTAATAATGGGTAGTGACATAGACAGATGAGCAAGGTATGAACAGATGAAAAACAGTTGGAGCCCAAAGTAGTTAGCAGTTATAGCACAAGATGAAGGTAAATTTACAATACTGGTTAACACCGGAAATATGCAGTAGGGAATATTTCGATCTGATGCTTGGCAGGAACTGGACTTGTACCAGACAGGTGCAGACAAGACCTGGCTGATGCTGAATTGAGGGCTTAGATACAATAAAGGCACAAGTAACACTGACCGAAGCAGGAGCTGAGGCTGCAGCAGAAAACTCCCGGGAATAACTAGGAGCAGATGATGAGAAACAAGCACCTTGATTAATCAATTGTGCTGGCAATGATATCTTCAGCAGACAGGATTTAAATTGAGAGCCTCAGACCAGCATTGACTGTGCAGAGTGAACTGATTATTTGTGTTACAGAGGAATGTGATTCAGAGGCAAGGTAAACAGAACAGGATACATACTGGAACCAGAATTTGAAATGTATGTAAGTCTCCAGGAATCAGAGGCACGGCATTGCAAGGTTGTATACAACCAGAACTGGCACCAACATAATATATGGCCGAACAGGACTCTTGAGACAGCTGATCTCTTAAAGTTTTAAAGACTTTGCCTGACGTCACTTCCNGCTGCCAGGGCTCAACGCTAACACATGAGATCCTGNCAGCCGATACAGCCCTGAACCACCAATGATCTGGCCAGGTGAATTAGCGTATATATCTTTTCTGTAGTCTGGTGCACTTGGCTCTCTGCTCATCCTTCCCAGGNCCTTTTAAGTTCTGTGCCTTCTTTCTATGTCTGTTTAGGCCTTCTCAGTGGTTCCTTCCTTACACCTCTTCTCTCAGCCTTCTTTTTCCTTCTCCTATGACTCTCTTTTCCCTCCCCTTCTCCTTGCTGCAAACCTACCCCTTCCTCTTTTCCTGGTTTCTCCTCCTTTTGGTTCCCACCCTCTGTTTTGTGGAGCCCTCACCCCCCTACCTGTTGTTCATATCTCTCTCCCTTTTTGTGTAATCTGTTACAATTGCATTTTTTCTTTTAATATCCCATTTTGTTTTGTACAGTCTTTTACCTGCCTGTGGCCTGAAATTGTTTGTTGGGCATTATTCTTTCAATAAAGACGAGTTAAAGGAAAAAAAAAAACAGCTTGAGCATATATCAATTAGTGCTGCCAGTGGAGGATAAGGAAATGGTATATTATTACCTGTTAATATGGTTTCCTTTACTCCTCTACGCCAGCACCTATATTGTTTTTATCTGTGTTTATTGTTAGAACTGAGTGACATGAGACAACCTTGAAGAAGAGAACCAGCTTATATACATCCTTCTTCCTTCCTGTTGAACTCTTAGAAGGAAGTCAAGTCAACCCCTTAATTAGTGCTGTCATGCACGTGTCAAGGCGGACATATTAACGGGTAATAATATACCGAAACAGTTCCTCCAAATCTAGAGGTAGATAGGTTGCGCACTAGGGAAGATACTCCCCACTGGTATCTAAGGTCTATTATTTGTGATATAAAATTTAGTTTTATATCATGTAAATTTGAAGATAGATTTTTCCCCACTGGGAGTGACCCAAAACAAGAGTGCAATACTTTTACATATGTACCCGTGTGTCATTTGCATATGCATCCCCCTCTACCATCTACTTAAATTGCACGCATTAAGCTTTTTTACATAGTGGTTGCAGAATGGGGTTTGCATACACACTCTATTGTGCGACCACTGTTCCCAATCCAGGCTGCAGAAAACCACACGTTTTCCGCTATCTGAATCCAGACCATTGTCACAAAGCTAACGTGCTATGGGGAGTGATATAGATAAATTTGGAGTAACAACCTAATCATCTAAACTGTATATTCCTGAATGATTGTAGTATTTGTAGATGGTGTGTTTAGCTTCTATTATGAACATATGGCTCAAATTTAACTTTACTTAATATTGCATTAAGTATTCAGGTCTTTGCTGAGTTTTGCCTTGATACAAAATATAAAAAGCAATTTCACATTTTGAGAGACAAATAAATATTTGCATACACAGAAAAATAATTATCTCTTTTCCGTCCACTCTTCCTTTCCCAATTGGTCAGGTGTTTGGTCATGGAAAAGCTAATGGAGAGCCAACATGGGCTTTGCTGCTGACAGCTGGAATATGTGAAATTGGTATTCTGATTGCTTCTTTGGACAGTGTTGCACCAATTCTGTCAATGTAAGATCCACATTTCATATTCTGCCTTAAGGATGATAGAAATGTTCTCTCTCTGGATATTCTTTATCTGAATATTTTGCACTTGCATTTTAATTGTGTCAGTAATTAAGCAGTCTGAATATTGTTCTTGTTTGGCTTTTTTTCTTCTGAATGTTTACAGTCAGAAATTTTTACCCAGCATTCCGCTAGTGAGCCATTGCAGTGTGGTTGGCATGTGTTAGAATGTCATCTGAAATATCAAAATGTTGGAGAGTACAGAACATGAATTGTCAGAAACTTATTAGATTGCTTTCTAAGTGTCACTAAGGATAATAATCCCAAAAGAGATGGGGCAGTGTAGATGAGGTCAAAGGTACCCTCTAGTGTTTCTAACCTGTCTGCTTGGTATCACTAATGAATGTTTACCTAAGTGAAGACATTGCTATCATTAACTGCTTCTCTCACAGACTGCTTCAACTGTCAGTGCACGGTGAAAACAGCTAATATGATGTTACTGACTTCATGACCTACGGNAATTGCATCAGCTGAGGTCCTCCACTATTGTGTGTAATCTTTGCCTTAAGCACAACAGGTGGACCTGGTGGTTGCTGCCTGTATGAAAAGCGTGTTTATCCCTAACGCTCTTTCTGAATTCTTTCTCTTTTCAAATCTAGGTTTTTTCTGATGTGTTACATGTTTGTAAACTTGGCATGTGCGTTACAAACCTTGTTACGAACCCCAAATTGGAGGCCACGTTTTAAGTACTATCACTGGTAAATTTTATTATACATGTATACGTTTGTTCAGATCCAATTACATGTCTTGTATATGTTACTGAAGCATCTTCGTTATTCTTGCCATCTAATTTTTTTTATATGTTTTAGTCACTTATACTTATACTTTACCAATATTTTAGTACACTCTAATAGTGTGTTTCTGCCTAACTACTAAGGAATTTATATCATCGAACCTCNAAAAAAACAAAAAGTGGAGTTGACCATGGCATAGCACTTTAAACAGCATATTTCTTCATGTTTATAACACAATAACAAAAATGTCAAGCTTAAATCTTAAACGTAAAGGCATATCATGTCTATTTAAAGGGGCAAACATGGTTTATAAGAGTGGTTATCGCCATTTGACACCAGGATTTAATATATTTGGCATGTTACACCATCCTTCAATATTTTCCTATTCCCTACAAACAAATGGGCAATGTTGGATTAAATACTATTAAATATGTAAATAATTTTTTCCTTTCTTACGCAGTGCAATGTAAAGACATTGCTGACTGCCTTCTTGATTCTATTTCTTGCTGTTTAGTAAAATCAAGAAAAGCTATAAAAATCATGTTCTTAGAAATTATGGTTAACAATTTCTTTGATATCACTTATACTCCGTTCACACAGAGGGCTATTACCCGGGTAATTCAGCCAACTTCCTGGGTTAAATGAACTATCCAGGTAGTGTGCTCTGTGTGAACTGCACTAAAATTACTACTAACTACCCATGGTTCTGTGTGAACAGTGTAGGACCAGGGTAGTCTGTGAATTACCAGGATAGTTTGTGAATTACCAGGGTAATTCAGCACTGTGAACAGGGTTAATTACCAGGGTAATTCAGATCCACAGCTAACAACCCTGCTCGTTAAAAACAGATTTAATAGGGTAGTCTGTGTGAACGGGGTATANGTTTGACATTCTTTGTGAGATGGTTAGAATGATACCAAGACTAGAACTGTATTTAAAATTATGCAAATGTAAGTGCGAGCGAACTAATTGCATATCTGTGTTTTCCAGGACACTCTCATTTCTGGGAATGAGTTTGTGCCTTGCTTTGATGTTTATTTGCTCTTGGTATTATGCTTTAGTAGCGATGCTGATTGCAGGATGCATTTATAAGTACATTGAATATAGAGGGTAAGTTAACCCAAAACCTATGGACTCTTTCATCTGTCTTGATTTCCCATATACATACCCTTATGTATTCTTCACATGGTGCTCTAGTCCACTACTTGGATTTGCTTCAACCTACGGTGTTCTTTAACACTATTGTAATACAGAAGCCAGAGCAACAATTCCACATCTGTCAAGAAAGCTGGAATTTTGTTCACAAATACAGTTATAAACTTTTAGTAAAGTTAAATGATTTATTTTCCTGTCATTAAACATTGTATTTTTTTTATAGAACATAAAAGACATTATCCATGATCATACAACTATTTTATGTTAATTTATCAGTTTATTTATGTATTTTAATTCCAAATGTTACATATTTTTAGTGCTGAAAAAGAATGGGGAGATGGAATACGAGGATTGTCCTTAAATGCAGCTCGTTACGCTTTGCTTCGTGTTGAACATGGTGCAACACATACGAAAAACTGGAGGTATGATTTGGTTTCTTGTGTTTGCCTGATTTAATACTACATCTACTAGTCTTCAGAATTTTAATTAAGCTGAGTGTATTTGTCACAAAACCTCTACAATTGGCATGTTACTGTAGGGGTTGAACTTAATTAAAATTTTGCACGGTTTAAACCACAAACAGTTGTAATATACNGGTTTTCTGAGCGAATGCTTCTGTGAAAAACAAAATTATATTTGAGCACCTTTTCTGTATTTACTTAATGTGCTATAAACTGCTTGCTCCAAATAAAATCTTTATTTCTTCTTCCTCCCATGGCGCTACTTCGGGTAAATACTCCCCTGATTTGTNCTCACAGGAAAGGAAAGAAGACCAGGACTACTTAATCCCTTTTGCTTCCTTCTATCCTTGTCTTCTTTCCTTTCCTGCTGGTGCTCGTAGGTGCTACAGAGCTCTCTCCCAGCCAGAGTCTAGTCTCGCCCGATGCCAGCACTGCAACAGACATTGCGATTTCTGGCCAGTCTCCCCTTACTTTCTGGATGCTTTGGCTGCTCTCCGCCAGCACCACTCCGCTCATGTTTGCGGCTTCCCACCCAGCATCCGCCTGTGTGGCCGTCCTCTGGTGGTGCCGGTCATGGCGTGCTGAGATGGTCCGCTCAGCCCCAACTTGTCATGGCCGCCTCTTTCCGGTAGCCTTCACTTTGGCGCCGCCCTCTGCCAGCGCCATCCTGTGCATGGCACATACACTGGCCATCGCTCCGTGCGCTTGCTGACCCTTACCCCCATACAGATATGTATCTGAGGCCTAATTTATTCACTGCTATAAGGTCGGTGCCTCTGCAGTGTCTGTGGCACGGGTGTGATGTCATTTTTAGGCGCCCTTACTGCTATGTTTAAAATGAGGCCAGTGTGTGAGGCTCAGGGTGTGTTGTTCACCCTATTAGTGCACTACAGTATTTGCAGTCTGCACAGCATTATGGAGGACAGAAAGAACCCCACGAAGGCTGGTCAGTAGGGTTAAGCTCTGTCCTTATTCTATTTTTGGTCCTCTTGGTTATTACATATGTGTGTTCATAGGCTCTGACTCCATTACAGAAAAACTGGTATTAAAGAGAAAGTCTAAGAAGCCTTGTACCAACAGCTGCTCACTATGAGAAAAACCATTGGAGGAGGATTGTCAAGATCCAGCATGTGGTGCTTGTAAGGCCACACTGCAAAATGTGNCATCTCAACAAATGACTGATTTCATCAACATGCTGATAGTGTCATTGGCAGCCATTTTTCTCACAAAGCATGATCAGAGACTGAGAGTCTCTAAGAGGTCTCATTCCTCTGCAAGTGACCGCTCGGTTAATTTAGACCTGGAGGAGGTACAGTAGCAGTTCTGTCTGAAAAGTCTGCCCATNCAAAAGAATCTGCGGTATCTCAAGGCAGATTTTAGCCCCGGACCTCATGGATAATTTACTATAACTTATTCACAAGTCTTTGAATCTGGAGGAGCCAAAGGAACATCTGCTTATCCAGGACCTCCTGTTTGCTGAACCACNTAAGAAGGTTTAGCAATTTCCACTGTCCAATTTTTCTAGACTTTACCCTTTTCTCCAGGATAAAGATTAAGTCCTGGGATGAGACTCTTAGGGTGGACGCGGCCATCTCTGGGATTGCAAATATAACGACTCTGCTATTTAAAGATGTTAACATCTTCAAGGGTCCTATGGAGAAATTGGAGATGGGTCCTCAGGAAGCAACACCTCCTATGGCTATGGCTGCCACCACTAAGGTTCTTAGAGGCTGGCTTAATGGCCTGGAAGGCGATATTATAGATGGCGCAAAAAGAGTGGACATTATCAAAACTCGGCAAGGAGATGTCTAGCGCTTCTGGGCCTTATGTCAGCCAGCATTGACGACGTACATCGGCCAAGAATTCACATGCAAAAGTTCCAACTCAATTTCTTGTCCCAGTGGAACAAGAACAACAAGGACCTGTCTCAGACCATCGTGCTTCCGTAAGAGGTCCGGGAAAATTTACCTGCGGGCATGTGAAGGAAGGTTGGGCCAGGGCAAATCCTTTCGGGAAACCAAACCAGTAGTCGTCACCACGGACTCAAGTGCCACCGGCTGGGGAGCTGTTTCTGGGGATGTCTTCCTGCAAGACAAGTGGCAAGACAACATAGCCAGGGAGCACTCAAACATTTGAGAGATTCTGGCAGTAAAAATGGTGTGTATCGGCCTAGCAGAAAGACTGGCTGGAAAGCAAGTACAAATACAATCAGTCTTTACTATAAAATCTGGTGTAAATATGGTGTCGCCAATCCTCCAGGGACCCTATGTTAATTCCATCTATGCTGGACCTCTTCCAGTCAGGGCTATATAAAAGATTGATGACTAATATAATTAAATTGCAGATTTCAGCGCTGGGGCAGTCATGGACTTGGACAGTTGCTTCTAATCGCTATATTATTTTATAAGATTTATTAATGCAATGAATTATATAAGACCTGTGTTCTGCCAGCCTGTGGCTAGGTGGATCTAAACCTTGTATTAGATGCCTTAACCTCTCCACCTTTTCAGACCTTACAGGAGATCCCTCTGAAGTTCCTTTCCTGGAAGGTGGCCTTTTTGGTGGCCATCACTTCTGCCAGAAGGGTCTCAGAGCTCCAGGCGTTATGGGCAGAACCACCATATACCATCTTCCATCAAGATAAGGTAGTGTTGTGCACAAACACATCCTTTCTGCCCAAAATTGTGTCGCAATTTCATATCAACCAGGAGCTAGATCTCTCCTCCTTATGTCCAAACCCCTCAGGTGATTTAGAGAAAAAATTTCACACTCTGGAGAGCCCTTAGTTTTACTTTTACCGGTCTCCGGATTCAGGTGTTCTTGTCAGCTGTTCATTCCTTATGAGGGTAGAACCAAGGGGAATGCGGCCTCCAAACCTTCNATCTCTAGATGTATAAAGGAGTGTTTTATGGAAGCTTATAGACACAGAGGAGTTAACCTCCNCTAATTATTCATATCCTCCCCACAGCCTAACCCTAACTTCCCCTTTTTGATGAATGCCATACTTGCAGCCTAGCCCTAACCTCCCCTTTTCGTCTTTGTAGCCTAGCCCTAAACCTTCATTTCCTACCCCACATTCACTCTTTGCTGTCAAGTGACACTCGCCCCTCAGTTTTGTTGTCCGTGGGTCTTGGTG
This sequence comes from Platyplectrum ornatum, assembly GCA_016617825.1. Classification (NCBI taxonomy): domain Eukaryota; kingdom Metazoa; phylum Chordata; class Amphibia; order Anura; family Limnodynastidae; genus Platyplectrum; species Platyplectrum ornatum. Next base: position 24,970 of record JABWIB010004460.1, read on the forward strand.
GCCAGGGAAATAACGTTGTGTGTTGTTGGGAAAACTGGGATAGGAGTTTATTCATAGAAGAGAGAATTGAAGAAATAAGACATATTTCAACATACTTATCTATTCATTATTTCTTTATTTTTATAAATAAAATNTTTTTATTATTTTACCATTTACCTGTCTGCTGTCCTTTTTTTTCGGAATCTGATTTTCTAACCAGGAATCACATACCATTGGGTGTAACAAAATAAAGTTCCCTGTCCAATATCTTTTATTAACATGACAAATGTTCACAATAAAACACAAAATAAATTATCATAAGTGCAATCAACAGGGTAAAGACTTTAAACAGTTGAATGGAATTTAGAGTTTAACACAAAAGGTTAAGTTCTATTTATTAGATCTAAAATTTAGATTTAGGAATTGCCTATATTTATCCTAACCATGTTTAACTTGTTTTGTTGCTCTGTACCACCTCAGATTTCTACTTATCAACTACTTCAATGAATTTATTTTCCTCTGTCTGTCACATGCAGCAATGACGATGAGTAAGTTCCTCCCACTGGAAAGACAGGAAAAGAAAGAAGACCCTGGCCTATATAACATGTTTCCCTCTAGTGTCTTGTTTCCTAGTCCTGCAACAGACAGCTGCAGTTTCAAAGATCCCCCCATGGAAGCCTACCTCAAGTACTGCCTGCTGCCATTACAGNCAAGGCAATTGCCCGGATGATGCTTGTAATCAGCGTCAATGTAAGATCTGCCCCTCATTCCCACGTGCAGGGGACACAATTTATGACTTCTGGCTGTGGATCAGCCAGTAACTGACATGCTTTGGTTAATCCACTGTCCAAAGCGAGTGTGATGTCAGTGGGGCACCCGCACCACACATGTCAAATAATTGCCAGATGATTTGTTTGGCGTGTGATACACTACAGTCACAGGTTTTATTTCAGGATACTGCTTATGGTGTTAATTCGATGGAGGAGAATAGGCATGCCAAGAAGTCTGGTGATACCNTGTTTGGGTTGTTATTTGTCTATTTTTGGGCTTTTTATTGCAGGATCCAGTAAATAGGATTAATTATCTGAAAAGTTTGTGGGATGTACCTGTGATGAGCGTAAAAATGTGCAGCAGCAACTACCCTTTCCTCAGATGACAATTTTTATATCTTTGCTTAAAACTCGGGAAGTCCAAAGGTGATGAACATGTGATAGCCTTTGATAAATCGGTAAGGAGTCAGCAGCCTTGCAAACTGATTTTAACCCTTACTTGGGGTTAAAATTGATCCTCAAGTCTCTTTATATAGAGGAGCAGCATGAGGATATTATGCTCCAGAATATGTTGTTTCCTAAACCTAAAAGAATGTATTCTTCCCTGGACTATCTCAAGTGAGGAGTGAAAGAATCTGGATAGGAGAGTGTCTGTTCCACCAGGATGAAATAATAAGTTGGGAAGAAGCCCCAAAGGAAAATGCAGCAGTAGCAAGACTGTCCAAAATAATAACCCTGTCTCTAGAGGACATCAGCATCTTTAGGGATTCTATCAATAAAAAGATATCAGTAGGACTTCAGAAACTCCATGTAGTTGCAGGTGCAACTTTAAGACCAGCTTCCGCAATAGGTCACAAAAAATTCTGGACTTAAGAGAGCTGAACAATAATGTAAGAGTGACCTCAGAGACACTTATCTCTGTGTCCCGATATTTTTGAACCATCAAAAATATCTAGTATTCTATGTGTTCAACCGTCATGACCAGTTTACAGCCCTGCCAACTGGCCTCACAACGTCCCCTGGGACATCATTCACAAAAGTGCTGATAAAGGTGTTCGCAAAGATGAGGTAAAAATGAATAATTCACTGGTGCAAGCAGAATAAGAAAGAACACTGCCTCATCTCTTCTATTTTAGAATTCCTTCAGGCTGGTTTAGAAAAATGTCTGACACTTCGCTCCAGCAAAGTCCAGATCTCTGCACTGCAGTGACCTTGAATGCCGGTGGGGTGCTGTGGGGCTTCCCCTTGCGGGCAGTCACCATAGCATTTGCACCCTCCATAGTTAAGCCACTGATTGCTGCCATGAGAGGGGCAGAGGAAACAGCATATCAGTTGTGTTTTCCTCTACTCCTTCATGACAGCATATAGTTTCCCATACCTTGTTACGTTGATTGTTATAACCTATTTTTTGTTTAAGCTTGTATAGTTGAAGACACTAGAAGCCAGGGGAAACAGATAAATAGGCCGGTGTCTTTTTTTCCTTTTTTCTGTCCAGTGGGAGGATCTTACCCATTGTCATTGCTGCCATGGAGTATTAGAGGAGAACACATTATTAGGTAACTAATGTGCTGTTTTTTTTAACATTTCCTCTAAACCTACCATCCTCTAGTTTAAATGCACACTATCTCTCAATTTTAAACAAAAATCCACATTTTTGTACAGATTTAAACCACTGCAGTCACTCATCTCCCTACTCTGCTCTATGTTTTATGATGCATGGCATGCACCATTTTGCTTGCGCTTCTTTGCACAGTCACTCTCAAGATTAGACCTCAAGCATCTGACTTTTATCATATCTTATTTATCCCTTTTGTTATATTGTTTGTCTCCAACGAAGATATTAAATATCATTGGGTCAAGCACACAGCACTGGTTCTGAATGGATAACATTTTCATAAAAATGGATTCTAAACATTAAAACTCCAAACTCTCCCTTCACTATTGAAATTTATGGTCCTGTAAGTTTTCATATAAAACTTTCACAGTTGACTGTGGGGATCATTTAGTTCTGTGTATGGGTGGCTTTTATAGCAACACACCTGCATAGAGAAACATGTACGCAAATGTGTAATGTCGAAGTGGGGATTGTAAGGTGGCGGTATGGTGCTAAGCCCCGCCCCTTACATAAGCCCCACCCATCGGGACCAGTGATTTCATAACTAAAGTTCCCCCCCCTCCAGTGCAGAGGGGGTGGGGCTTACAAAAGAAGCGTGGCTTAGCAAGAGAAGTGCTGGTATGCCATATCGGCATACACTGGCCCACTTCGAGCCCTGTGAAGAACAATGAAGAATTGCTATGAATGAAATAGAATTAAATCCCTAATAACTTATTTGGGGTTTATGTAGCAAAATGTGGATGTTTTCTATATGACCTGAATACACCCACATTTAAGTCTGGATCCACTTGTTAGTATGTAAAATCATGGACAGGTGATATTCAAAATATTATTTACATAGGTACAAAACCATTTTCATTTCCCATATTATTAAAATCAAATAAAGCTCTTGGACAGTACTAAACTCCACACTATTTACAATTAAATATCATTTATATAACTGGGCTCACGTCTAGTGGCCATTGCTATGCTAATGTTCTCCTTAACAAAGCATGTAATGCAACAATAGTGTACACATTTATGAAAGATCATATTACTATTTGGAGATAAGCACCTAAAGGCTGATGTCATTTCTGTATTTTGGACACACTTCTAAAACAGGAACACTGGAAATCTCATTACATGCAAACATGAACAAATTTATTGGTAACCTTACATGTCTTTGGAAAAAATGCACTCTTTTCACAGCTGTACCAAAGCTTTTCTAAAATGACCTGTACAGATATTTTTGTACTCTTTAGAAATTAATTTAAAGTACCCTGTAAATTGTTTAGCATTACTCATGTGTTTTATTCTTTTAATAAATCAGCCTAATAATAAATTAAAATAAATTAGATGAGTCTCTCTGCTATTGGACATTAGAAAGCAGAGTTGTTTGAGGAGACAGAATATTGTATATTACCATTTAATAACTAGAAGCCTTTCTCCATGCTGAATTCAAGATCAAGGTGTGTTTGTGGTTTTAATGGCAACATCTGAAATTTTTGGAGCAACAGTGGGGATTCCTTTAAGAAGACTCAGGAGAATTCTACTTCAGAAAGATCACTCATTTTCTTAAATTAATGTTGACAAGCTTCAATATTTATGGGTATATGTACTTTTAATAGATCAGTTAAAACAATTAAAAAAGATGCAATAATTTTTTAATGTATTTTAAAAAGACAGATTTAGCATAGAGCTTGACATCATTATTTTCTCTTCGTGTAGAATGTTCATCATCTTAGATTTTTTATATTACAAATGTTTTGTCTGTATATATGTATATGTGTCTTGTGACTGTATACAAAATATGTAATTTCTACATGAAAAATGTAATGTTATGACAAAAAATGTATTTTAAAAATGTATTTCAGACCTCAGATATTGGTATTACTAAATTTGGATTCTGAGCAAAATGTAAAACATCCAAGGCTGCTATCACTAACTGTTCAGCTAAAGGCTGGCAAAGGATTGACTATTGTGGGTTCTGTGCTTCAAGGAACTTATTTGGATAAACATGTAGAAGCAGAGAAAAGTGAAGAAGTAAGTATATTGGTTTTGTTTCACTGATATTGTAAATATTATTAAAAGTACCTTCTTGGTACTTTGTTGAATAGAATGAAGGGTTTTAAAGGTTTCTTTAAAAATGTAAGCAAATAACTAGCCATGTTTAAACCTTTCATCATGTGGATTGAAAATGTAANGGGAGCTCACAAAAGACATTTTAGAATAAATGCTATGAAACTCAGCATAAATCCATACAGAAATAAACTAAAATACATATGCAGTGAGTAACATAGACTGTTCTGTCATTTAGCACGTGTAGGCAAGAATGAAAAGAAAAAGCTGCCGGTATAGTGCAAGATAAAGGCAGGGGAATATATCCGGCACATTTTTAAAAGTAAAGGAAAGTACTTCTATAAAGGGAAAATGAGACCGCTTAGATGTACAGCTGTGATGATCCGACTTGGGTGTTAGTGCTCAATGTTGTTATGTATTGTAATAGGCGTTTGGGATCTGTTTGCCCATACTTAAAAAATGCCCTAACTGCATTTCAAGGAGTAATAATACTATTGTGAGGAGAGCAGGGGGAAGAAAAATAGTTCTGCCTCTTAAAATCCTACTAAATTTAGTATTTCATACAATATATACATTATACTTACCTTAACCTCCTCTGCACGCAGCTCATCCAGGTTAAGACTGTAGCTTTTGACTGGTATATGTTCTATACCTTTTTCTCTCATGAGACCTTATGCTTTCCATCACCAGCAGCACAGCCAAAAAATTTGTTTGAGTTCTGCCTCCCTCTGCCCTCCTTGAACAGTAGGTCATAGACCAGGCACCTTCAAAAGATACAGAATTTGAAGGAGAACCATCATTTTGATAATGTTGATTCTGCCCAACCATATTAAGCCTATTATTTTCCACCATAGAGGTCCAATTTAGGTTGAGTGAGAGTAGGGGGAAAGTTAATGTGATAAGGGTCAGTCAAGCGTTGGGGTAAGAAAACACTGAGGTACTTAGTATGTGTTGAGGTCCAGGAAAAAGAGAATGTGACTGTAGAAGCCAGTTGGGTAGCAGGGATGGAGAAGTTAAGGACAGATGACTTGGCATAATTGATTTTAAAATTAGACGGGTGCTACATTTTTCAAACTTAGATTAGGTTAGAAGAGTATTTCTTGCCCGTACCATGAATATTAGGATTCTGCTTGATGGAGCAAGCCTGCATGCACAGAACAAAGTTTAAGGGGAAGGAGAACAGCCTTGTCTGGTACCATACCCAGTTTAAAAATATTTGATAAGGAGCCATTGACACAGATATGTGCAAGCAGCTTGTTGTATAAGGCCATGATCCACTTCGAACACATTGAGCCAAGACACAGGCACTGTAGAACACCTGCCAGGAAAGTCCACCCTGTCTAATGCTTTTTCAGCATTGTAGCTAAGAGCAAACCAGGTGTGGAGGAATCCTCTATGCAGTGCATTAGCTTTAGCAGTATTGTCACAGGATTCCCTACCCAGGTCAAAGCAGACTTGCTGTCTGTTCATCAACATGAATAAAAGGGGCTTCGTGATTATTTTAGCAAAAAGTTTAACGTCGATTTTGAGCAGTGAAATGGGACAGTAGCTGGAACAGAGAACATGGTCTTTTTCATCCCTGGGTATAAAATTTATGTGCGTCTTCAAGGACTGACTAGGAAAAAGTAAGTACTGAAAATCCCATTAAATGTTTTGAGGATCGTCGGAAGTTTATGCCCAAAGGTCTTGTAAAATAGGGTAAAGGGAGCCAANATAGTGTAATTGCAATCCTTCAAATTAGCTTCACCGCCTCCCCTTGCCGCAGCGGATCTGATCACTCTCAGGGGTCCTGTAGGNTTATAAAGGGCGGTATAATACGATTAAAAGGTACCTGCCATCTCTGAGTCAGTATAGCTGTTAACTAATGTAGGCAAAGTTGTTTCAAAGTCCCGAATGTGTCCTAGAAGAGTATCCCTTTTAGCTAGATTCTGTTTTTCTAATTAGTTGGATGAGTTTCTCTCTAATTACGCATTTATGGGCTATCTAATTGCCGATAACCGAGGCTTCCCGATTATAATTATGGGCTGGGGATCCGAAATGACTGCAATAGGGNTCAATCTCCAAGAGCGTGTCCATCAATTGATAGTCATGGAGAAAAGATCTTACCCTTGAAGACTGCGCTGGGAACATTTATAGGCCCCTTTTGAGGCATCCAGAACAGGAACAAGCACCCAGTTCAGTCCCCCGCCCAGGGGCGTAACTAGAATTTGAGGGCCCCATAGCAAAATTTGTCAAGGCCCCCC
>JABWIB010004461.1:9902-23906 GCA_016617825.1 Platyplectrum ornatum
TAGCTGAACCCTGACCATTACCTTCTATGGTCCATCTACTCCCTGTAGCTGAACCCTGACCATTCCCTTCTATGGTCCATTCCTCCCTTTAGCTGAACCCTGACCATTCCCTTCTATGTTCCATCTCCTCCCTGTAACTGAACCCTGACCATTCCCTTCTATGCTGTCTCCTGTTGGCGATGAGTGCTGGAACTGTCAGGATGAAGAAACCTCACTGTAAAGAATAGAGTCATTTCTGAATAATTACCTGGGTTTTATCAATTTTGAAATATTATTTTTGGAAATAAGACAATTTAGCTGTCCACTGTGTTATTTTCACAAATATGTTTTTGGACCAGCGAATACACCTGTAATTAAGGCACATGACCACCAATTACTACGTGCCCTGGCTACTTTCCGCTTTGCGGAAGTCTAATGGAACCCATATTCTCTTCTGTGCAGTTATTGTGTCAATGGAAAAGTAAATGCTTTATATCAAAGTCCCTGATTTATGTCTTTTAGAAATGCATCGGACACAGTCACAGTATGAAGATGCTTTTATCTTAAAAGTCTTTATTTTTGAGTTTGTTAATTATTACTCCACTCCCATATACATCGCATTCTTCAAAGGAAGGTGAGTTATAATAAAATACATTTGGCTGCCAGTAATAAGTTAGGATAAAATATTTCTCTAGCAGTTCTTGTGAGGGATGCTGACGTTTAAGTTACAGCTCCTTCCTTGTCATCTGCTTCTGTTCAGCAGTAGGCGATTACATCATGGCTGCTACTTAGGTTAATTAGATTTATTACACTATGGTTATTGTAATTGCATATTTATGGTTTGTGAGGCCTCAAACTTAATTGTAATGATAATTTTTGTGCATTCTCACTAAACCTCCCACCCTATACTCAGGATGACATGTGCCAAGCAACTTTAGCTGAAAAAAGTTGTACTCATTGGAAAAATGTATTCATCCATTGTCTACCTAGGCACAGCCTTATTAATACTATCCTTATATTTCTATTCTACTATTACCCCTCTGTGTTAGCTCCTACAGGACACTCTAACCATAGTGGCTGATTTCTGCCCCCTTTTACCTGAAAATGCCCTATGTGACGGTTCCTTTATGTGTGGGGGTCCAATCGCCCTGTGGTTAAACCCTCCTTAGTTTTGTTGTCCTCATTTGTTTTTTTCTGCTCAGGATTCTGGGCTCAGCAGCGCCACCTCTGGTGGTTTAGAGGTATAGACTTATGATTAAGTAACATGCAAGTAATAATCCACCCCATCCTTGAGTCATTTGAGGGTGTGATGCAGTGAAAATATGTTTTAATCCTCATCAACTTCAATATTTTAAAGACATCCCAGTTAATGTTTTCATGGGTTATAGATAAATGTATTTTCTCTGTTTTTTTCAGATTTGTAGGATATCCAGGACATTATACCACCCTTTTCCAATTTCGTAATGAAGACGTGAGTATAAAACCACTTCACATATAAACTGTACCAGTGGTCATTTAGAAGTCAATGGAGATTTGTAGTTTTCAATTACAATGTTGGTAGAAGTGCCGGTATGGCATACCCCTGCTGCAAGCCCTTAACTGTACTACAGATGGTACTATAGTCCTGCAATCTTGCTTGGATGTTTACCTTTTCCTTCCTGCTGTGCTGGTGCTGCTGTTGCCAGGTGAAGACCCTTCTGTACACCTGGTACATGCTCTTCCGTCTTATCCTAGACCCTATCCCTAAAAATCCCTGGAACATTTTCCAGTTCTAGCCAATGCTTGACCTGTCAAGGCCCTCCCGTAATCTTGCATCTGATTACCAAATACTGAAAACCCCTGCCCCTCCACCTTTTCCCTACCTTACTTCCTATGTTGCCATGTTGCAGATGTGGAGAGATTTATCTCTTATATCCGGGGCACAGAAGAAGCATAATGCTATGTCTCTACATTATCCTCCACCCCCTTCTTTTCCTTAATTAGTCACTACTGACAAGAGGTTCACCTATATCCACTCTGCCTCAATGGCCTCTGGTCATCCTTAGCCTTCACCCTCCCCCTGAGAAGGTGTCTCTCCCCAATTCACAGGTTTTTTCTACTCATATTGTTAATGTCTAATATGCTGTTAAAAGGAAAAAAAACATATTGTGTATCTATATCAGCCGCTTCCATTCATTATAGTAATATTTTGGTGCTATATATCATTCTGTTAGTGAATTGTTAATAGTCATGTTCTCTATCAATGTTAGCTGTAACATCATCTCCTCTGCTGTGTGTATTATAGTGTAGCCATGGTGGGTGTCTAATTGAACTGGCTCAGCAGCTGCTCACTATTATGGTTGGGAAACAAGTTCTGAACAATGTGGAAGAATTTATCATTCCGTGAGTATGTGGCAGTATATACACTATAAATGATTCTAATTTGCAGTTCTGTTAACCAACCTCCACCTTGAACTGGGATAAAGAGTTGTCTGCACTTATACAATGTTCAGATTGTTTCTGGGATTTTTTCCTGGGTCGCAGACCTTCCCTACCTGTCTACCCTGTTCACACTGTAGTGTTCACCTGGAATTTTACAGGAAAATTTCATGACATCGTTCACACTGGAGACACTGGGTCAGACTCGGGAATAACCCTGCTTTTTACCATGTCCAAATTCCAGGTAAAGAGACCTGGCATTTTTCAGAGACACCTTTCACTATGAGCACCGTTCACTAATGGGTTGAGCAAAAATATAGCAGCATATGTCGCTATAAGAAAATCACATTACAGTTCAACAGATTTGCTTATGGAGACATGCCCTGCAGGTATGAATGAGTATCGTAGCGCAACCATTCCATAGCAGCGGCAGCGTGTCTCCATAAGCAAATCACAATTGAACTGTAATGTGATTTTCCTATAGAGATATATGCTGCTGCTGTTCTGAATAAGTACCCGGAGTGCCAGAAATAGCGGAAGGAAGAATTCAAGACACTTTCCTGTGAGCGTGTGGGATTTGTGAAACTCCTGCTGTTGGGGAGATCTCTGTCAGCTGCTTCATGGTTTCGTTGTCTGCAACAGCGTGTTAAGAAAGACCTATGGAACCTGCGAATCACATATATACAATTTCACTGCCTGGGTTTCTGTAACTGTAAATTCTTTGTTATTGTGATATTTGGTATAACAAGTGTGAACAGTCTCACCTGTTTATTCATCATTTCACATGTCTGCTCTACAGACAGTATATTGTTCATGTTAAATTCATTGTTACAAAAACACTGTTTAGGGGAGAGGTTTAACACATCTCTTCTTCTTAAACAGAAAACTGACTCTCTGGGGGCACAACAGAAACTCAAATGATAAGAACAGCGAAAAACAGTGGGAAAAAGATTATCACCTGATCCCTGATGCAGGACTGTTTGATGAGTACCTAGAGATGGGTGAGATGTGAATTAGTAGTTCAGATATACTGTATATTGTTTCTAGTTAATCAAAAACAGAACAAAAATACAACTTCTTACCAGTGGAAAGCATTCAGATAACAGCCTGAGAAGCAGCAAAATGTATTCAAATACATCATTCAGGTTTCTGATTTTCATGTGNTCAGATCCCCCAACTAAAGTTTCAGCTAGATCCTCAGGTCCTGGGGCAACATCCTGATTTTTCAGTCTCCCTGCCAAGTAAATGTACATCCTGGTCTCCAAAGATTACTAGATTGTTCGAATGATGTCTCCCTCTTTCTTATTCAGTTATCCAGTATGGGTTTGTTACTATCTTCGTGGCCGCCTGTCCGCTGGCTCCTCTGTTTGCTCTGCTTAATAACTGTATTGAGGTCCGTCTAGATGCGCATAAATTTGTATGTGAGTATCGGCGCCCAGTGGCTCATCGTGCTCAGGGCATTGGAATTTGGATGTCCATTCTCAAGGCCATTACTTGCATTGCTGTCACTGGGAATGTAAGTATGATTGAGAAACTAGACCCTTATGATTCCAACCAATAAATAATGTTAAAAAGCATACAGTCTGCTCCTTCTCCCATCTGAAGTAAAAAGTTGTCAAGTATGTGTAGATTACAGACCTAATACACGTTAGTGGTGGGTAGTTCAAATAAGGGGTATTTCAGATGTGCACTGCCACTTTCTACTTAATTATAAGTCTATGGCCTAAATTCACTAAGCAGGGATTTTGCTGGAGAATTGAAAAGTGGGGATGTTGCCCATAGCAACCAATCAGATTCGAGCTCTCAGTTTCATTTTACATAAAGGGGAATGTGAGCTCGAATCTGATTGGTTGCTATGGGCAACATCCACACTTTTCAATTCCCCAGCAAAATCACCACTTAGGGAATTTAGGCCCATAACTCTAAATCACCAGGAGTGGCACAGCTGAGCTCAGACTTCTGAACAGTTCACTGAAATAGAAGAGCAGAATGAACTAGATCTAAATGAACAAATCACTGAAATGAACTATATTTCCCATATATATATATTACTGGAAAAATATAGCACCCTATACCCTATACCCAACCCCTATACATATATATATATATATATATATATATATATATATATATATATATATAAAACTGGAAGGGGTTTAAGAGTAAAGAAAGGGATTATTTTTTCTAGGTTTTAATATAAATATATATATATATATATATAATATTTTATTATTATTATATTATAACATATTCTGACTTATTTCAGGCGTTTCTTGTAGCCTTCACATCTGATGTCATACCTCGCTTATATTACCAGTACATAACAGAAGGTGATTTACAAGGATATATAAACTTTTCCCTTGCTGCCGCTCCTGAGCAGTATATGAGAAAACACAAGCCCTGTAGGTAAGGACATAGATACCTATTTATCTGTCTGTGATAAAGGCTGCATTAAGCTGTCAATCAATGCTCTCACCGCTATGATGACATGTTTCTAATACACTGTCCCTGTAATCAAATTCTGGGAATAATCTTATAAAACAGTATGCCAATTGAAACAGAAATTGAGAATTATCAGGACACCCCTGGTAAATCACAAATAAGCTGCATACATTCTGTCTAAAATAATTGAATTTTATTTTATTTTAATTGAATCCATTAATTTAAGACTAGGATCATTATTTGTGTCCCATGCATGTTTAATTACTTCTGTGTTAACTCTCCTGCCGCATGAGGCTTCTCCACTACTCTTTCATGTGTTATTATTTTTTGAGTTTGTTATAAGAAACAAACGTTGAACAACTTTCAACAAAGCCATTTATGTAATAAAATAAATATCATGAAAGCAGGTAAAAGATTTCCAGCAGCATATAACAAATAATGTTACATGTTACGCACATAATAAAAATGATTTGTTGTGAAATAATAAGATTGTTGAGAGCCAAATGTTTAGCCTAAAAGGATATTCAATTTACAAACATAAGCTGAGATGTATCATTACTAGTAATATGCAATTGGTATTTAGTATACACCTCTAATGTGTCAATATGTTTCCCATGTGGAAGAAAAATTATCAGTCGCTCTGGCAGGATACTCAATATTGCCCATTCTGGGTTCAGTGTAACATAATTGACCAGATTATTGGTAGCATAATAATATATGTCAATCCAAAATTGTCTAATAATTGGACATGCCCACAGGCAATGATATAGGTCCACCTCTACAGTTTAACACCGGAGATAGACATAGGTGATATTGGGACACCCCCATCTGATAGCGTTTGAGTGGTCATAAGTATGTATAATGATAAGTGTTTAAAAAAAAAAGTTCAGTGTATGTACAGGCCAGGAGCAACTTACAGGGGACTTTCAAAAATCTTTCAAATTCGGACAATAGATAAAGATGGGATTTTTAACATCCATTGTGTTAGTCCCGATTGGACTGAATTATAGTCAATGAATTGGTAATAGCAGTGTATAGTCTATATAATTTTGCCAATCAGTAGCACCAAAGACATTCACATATGTAGCGTTGTGTCTGGAAAAATGCCAGTGGGAATAGCCGGATTACTTCAAATGTAATAGTTGCCTCTTCATAGGTTAATGGCCACTTGTTTGATTTATTAAGTACTTGAGGAATATCATGTATCCCCCCCCCCCCAACCTTCCAAATATTAAAGGCATTTCCAATCTGCCAAAGTATCATTTCAACAAAATCAGCCTTCCTAAAATCTGCCACTTTCACTTTCTTCGTTTATACTAAGTGATACTGTTTGATGATGGAATATGATATTTTAAACCACACTTATGCATCTTTGCCAGTGGGCTCTCGCCAGTTTCCTAAGGAATGTTTGTTTTAATGAAATATAACGTCCCACTTCTAGGGGAGCCCACAAGACTTCTCCTAGTTGGTGTCATTTCCACATTTTGCGTAAAGTCCTATGACTTACACCATTATGAAGAAAAAAACTACTTAGTTTCACTTATCAACAAACTGACTTTAATTGTAATCCAATATTTATTTTTTCTTTTGCCTCCAAGATTTCCTGCTCTCTATCCTACAATATTATATCCCAGTATAGGTATGTCCTAGGCATGATTTTTATAGCACCATAGTTCATTGCTACAAAATCAANATCATCCATGGTCAATCTAACACTTCATTCTGGAAAGCTATTCCTAAGCTTCTATCATTCGCACACAGGTCTGACAATGGGATGAAACTTTCATTAATAAACAAAACACACCTGTTTGTGCTCCCACCTTTTTAAAGTATGGGATGATACATAAATAACCAAGACCTTAAAATACCCCATTCAGGTATCGAGCATTAAGGGACACAGAAGGGAAACTGACCCTGGATTTCTGGACCCTTATGGCATTACGTCTGGGCTTTGTCATTTTATTTGAGGTATGTATGTAAAACACTAACAAAAGCAAAAAGTTTAACAGTTATATATTATTTTCTGTAACAGATGTGCAATGATATTTATTTGATGTCATTTGGAAATTGTGTGTGTGTGTGTGTGTGTGTGTGTGTGTGTGTGTGTGTCTCATACAAAAAAGATACCAAATTTCAGCCCACAATGGTATTCATAAACTCTGAAAAGTCACTATATATTAGACAAAAGTCCTCCAGCACTAGGTCTTGTTATACCACACGGCTGCTCCCCCTACTAAAGCTTTGGGTTAATTCTCTAAATCCCATTGCTCCATAGTGCAGATATTAATTTTTTTAATTTTTTTTTTCAAACCGCTCCTTAAAACCGGCACTACATCCAATGTGCACACCCCCCTTAGGAATTGCTTTTATTACATATATTTTTCTCCCTGTCAAACCCAAAAGAATAAGCACAAATGTCTAATAACCACTATTTATACAATGGTCCCATTGCTGTACCCAAGTTCATTATATGCTAGCCTGAAGTGCTGCCAGTACTTGTGATGCCAACAGTTTGTGCCAGGCTGGCTAATGTGAGGAAATCACTGCTAATGACCGTCATTCTGCTTCTGTCTCCAGCATATTATCTTTCTCCTTGGGCAGCTAATTGACCATCTGGTTCCAGATATCCCCGAATCCATTGAGATAAAGGTGAAGAGGGAGCAGTATTTGGCCAAGCAGGCATTAGCAGAAAATGAGGTAATATATGTGGGAACACGTCAATATACCCAAGATTCTGGAGAGTGGCTACCAGTAACCTCACTGTCCTTTCCCAACTTACAGAAATGGACCTTCACAGAGCAAACAACCAGAAAGACGGCACAAGCAGCCCCCATGTCCCAATCCACACTGAAGTAATGTTCTCTAACAATGAACTATAGCAACCTTGTGGTTACATGATGGGCAACTCCCTCAGTTTATTTGGTAGTGCCAAATAAACTGAGGGTTCAATTCATGATATAGCTAAATGGAGTTAAGCTCATCTTACACTGATAGTTGATGTCCCATCATGCATTGCCAAGAGTACACAGATCCTGGACATGGGCATCAAATATATTCCCCTCCTCTAGCTGCTCCTGAACAACATACTTTTCAGAGGGTGGACATTTCCATTNTTAAAAACCTTTTAGTGATTTCCTGTAATATTAACATTGTGAATTTTTGCTTTTTGCATTCTTGTAAGCTGTAAACTTTCATCTTCAAAATTAAAACAAAATCTCACTTTGCATGTAATACGTCTAGAATATATTAGTTTCACCTTTTAATTTGAAGTACTGAAATAAATGAACTTTTGTACAATTTTATGAGCTTCATCTGTACATTAAGNGTTTAAGAACCAGATCCTATGGGTAGTTCAGGTAGTGCGATAGGAAGAGTACATTGGAATATGCAGTGAGGCCATGCTAAGTGCCCTCTGTACTAGAGAAACTCCTGTACCATCCCANATGTAAACAGATAGCATGGACCGGTTAATATCAAGTCTGCTGAGAATATCTACATACACCATAGTAGTAATGTCCCTCCATCTGCACAGCAGCATAAGTAGCCTGGATTTAGGCTCTAGTGTCAAATGTTCCACAGATCTCTTTGCCCTGGAATATTTAGAACAGGGTTGGAGACTTATACTCTCTGCTTTCCGGGAGATCTCCGAAAGCAAAGAGTTTTACACAGGGACTTGCTGGTAAAAAGGGAGGGTGGTCGAGTTGGTGGGAAGCTAGCAGAGCTTTCATTGACGCTACTTTTTAAAAAAAATCCGGGAGATTTGCACAATTTCCAGCAACCCTGATTTAGANTGAGTGACAATATAAAACATTGATATTGTTCACCTTTCATGTTCATATGGAGGAGAAGAAAGGCAGTCTGACAAGTCACATCATTTGAGGATAAAATATTTGTTTTATCTTCTGGAAGACTTCCATATACATATCTCACATAAAACATATTTCCATTAATATGTGGTACACGCAAAACCACCTCTACGCAGNTTTTAAGCTGTGGGGAGAAAGGTTTTCAATCAGGACAGACAGGATTCCTGCGTTTGACGAGTTACCAATATGAATTATATTATTTTACACTCTTCCTTAGTATATGTCCAGCAGATGGCAGTATAACAAATATATAAAGCACCAATGTCAATACATTTCTACCCTACACAAAATGGCTAACACACTGCAACAAAACACGAATAAAACAGACACACAAGGCACACCAGCAGCAACATACACAGATCTGGCTTTTAAAGGATGTTTATTTCCTGACCTTTGAGTACAGGAAGTTGATACTGAGGCACAGTAAGAAGAAATGTCCAAGGTATAAGGGGGGGCTGAGGAGAGGTCTGGAAAAAAAACCTGGAACTAATGTCACCCCCACCCACCCAATTAGGACATAACAGATGATTCCTTTCCCCCGGCATCAGAGGTAAAGGGACAATAGAAAGGGCTGTGACAGGACTTGAAACGTCTGGTTGACTCTTTGACGACATTGTTTCTCAGTCAGCAGTGGGGTACAACAGAGTCCTGCCATCGATTGAAGATGTAGGCTTCTCCACAGCTCGGAAAGATGATTAACCAGGACGTAAAACCGGAGGGAATGGAGGTGGAAGAGCGGTCAGCGCGCCCCTCCACAACCCCATTTGTGCACATGCCTCCCTCCCCAAATGGCTCGGGCAGTGAAAGGATTACGGGGCACCTCACAATACATTCTGATCTGCAGCAGGACAACGGTGTGTTAATAAGACTCACGGTAACTTAGGACATCCAGATGGCAGCAAGCAGCCCTGAGCAGGCTTTCCATTCATCCTAACCCCTCTGTTTAAAACCGCATTTAAAGTAATANTGCATTCAGGACTGCCAAGAAGAGCTGCACACCCGAAGGTTTGGTCAACAGTACAAGCAGGACATATGGTTGAGACGTTTCCAATGATTTGGGCCAGTCTGTTTCAATCCATCCTACTATTATAGACATGACCCCATAAAATAGAGAAGGCATCTTGGTAAATAGGCAGACACCACACATATTCCAGATATCTAACAACTAGCATGGGGCTGTAGTGGAAATATATATATATATATGCTTTAAAAAGCAGCAACTTTATTTATTTGGAGGCGAGTCAAGACACTTAGCATATCTATTGCAAAGTGTAATGATAGACTCTTCCTATTCTATCAATGGAATAGGTATTTATTTTCTTGTGAGGAGCCAGCAACCCAGAAGTATCAGGTAAAAGCACCTGCAGCAGTGGCTGGTTATACAGGATCCTGGGATGAAGGAAAGAGGCAAAGAAGGATATAAGGGGGATGACGGGGCAAGTGAATCGGACACTGCGTCAGGAGTTAACAAGAAGCAGACATGTCAGCAGGCATCAGGCCTTTTCCACCGCCGTGTCTCTTGGGGCCCCATGGAGATGTCTTGTGGGCCACCGGAGCCCCAAAGCTGGGAAAGTCCTCAGAGCTGGTCATGTCAGGAGCCTAGAGAAGACCACAATGCATTTTCAGTAAACACCCCAAAACATATGACATACAACCTCATGCATTTGCANTTTTCAATGGACCTCTATATTCAGCACAGGTTCAGTGCTCCCCCACCAACACTCACCTTCTCATTGCCGCCTCCTGCTGCCCATGGAGCATCACGCACAACAAAGCCCTTGGATGGTTGGGGCTTGTTCTCTTCCTGAGAGTGTGGCTTCATATAAGACTGCATCACTTCATTCTCCACCACATCGGACATCTACAGGAATATAATGTCAACTCTTCAGACAATAACTTCGTGACCATGATTGGAGACAATTTATTCATAGTTAGAGATGCAGTGCTAGCATTGTCAAAGGACACTTACATATTCCTCCTCCAAATTTAGCAAGTGATCAATGGCTTCATCCACATCCTCAGGTTTGCCCATTACAGTTACACAATTCGGGTCAGCAGCCCCGCTCTGAGGAAAACGAATATCCACCTAAAAAGGGACAGAATATTTACATTAATATTTTTAGAGGCTGTATCTTATAAAGTACAGATTACGCAAAATAGCCCATTCTTTATATTACTTCCAACTCAAAATATAATAAATGAAGCTTCAGAAAGGCCAATGCTTTCTTTGTTACAGCCAAACAGGCTGCACAAATTAAGATTAAAATCTAAATTTTTAGAATGGTGTATGTATACACACACACATAGATACATATATATATATATATACACAAATATCCTGCCCATCTTCCGATGCTACGTTTTTACCCCTACCCAAAGCATTCCATTTTATTATCCACATTAACATACATATAAGAACACAGCTATAGCTTGGTACCTTGAACTCATCCATTATCTTGCGTATGGCTTTGCCTCTGCCACCAATAATGCGGGCATGTACGCGGTGGTCTAGTGTAATGTCCTCAGACACCATCTGCTCCAAGTCTCCCACGATTTGCATTATTGCCTCTTTTGCTGACTCNGTGTTTCTCTCATAGCCTGTAATTGTGATCTGATCCTAAAGATAGATTCATATATTANAGACATTAGACAAGGTATCGGAGANTTATGAAAAGAAGACAAAAGAAGACTATCACAACAAGATTGAAATAAAAGAGAGATACAGACAAGCCATTAACAACACTCTGTACACATCTACATCCTGATACACATACAAAATATTTGTAGGCTGAAGACTATTAACGGGACAAAACCTTCACTACATGAATTGNATACACACCTGATTTTCATCATTCTTGTCTGGAAACTGGATGTTGACATCATGTTCACCACGTATCTGGCTAATGACTGCACCCTTGCGACCAATGATTTTGGGGTGAAATTTGGGATCAACAGTGATAACCAGCTTAAAGCTTCGCAATGCCTGCAATTAGTAGTATTTACCAGTTAAATTGTGTATTTAATAAGCATAAAAAATATATATATTAATAGCATTATACACATCACTCACCCTATCCTCCTGTTCCGCCTGAAGCTCTTTCACTCTATCTAGGAGTCCTGCTTTGGCACGCTCCAGGTTGGTAGAAAGCCCGGTGATGGTAATTATGTCACACTGCAGTTCAGGTGCAGGAACTTGTATGTTGACCTAAAATCAAAAAATACATATGGGCAATATATTTGAGCACCTTCACAATTTTCTGAAGACGGCACATTATTTATTTAAACATGTGACATTNCCTGAGGGAAATATAGGTTCTCCTTTCTATCACCTATACAACAGTGGAAGCANTGTAGTATGATGAAGGTGAAGGCCTTAAGTATTGTGTAATTTACCNTTGATCCCATTAGACAAAAATCACTTCATAAAATGACATAGGTTTCCAANGTGAAACACCTGGATAAATTGGTCCAAAAGGAATATCTTGAGATCCCTTACAAAATAGTGTAGTTTAACAAAACCACAGCAGACCTGAAGAATAAAAACTGAAACACCATCATCTCCCTATTATCCACCAACCTCAAATTCATCCATCATCTTTCGAATGCCTGATCCTTTTTGGCCAATAATGTAACGATGGAGATCGTATGGAACGTCTACCTCAATGCTGACCGGAACAAGAGCCTAAAACAAGAAAGCAGATTAAACAATGTCCCACAACCCCAGCAATTGTATTTCTGTAATCCTAATCATGACATACCCTCAGAGCCTCACACGCCGAGTCACACTTCTCCTTACGCCCAGAAATCAGTATGATGTCACATTTCTTAGGGGAGTCAGGGTCTGCTGCTACTTTAGGCTCTGCTCCTTCTTCTCCATTCTCTTGTGCTGGTGATTCTGCATTGGGTGCTGAAGAAGAAAAAGGAAAGTCTTTAGATGCCACTTAAAATGTTATCAGGGCATTTTAACATAAAAAAAAGCAAAGTCCTTACCACCCTGAGCATTTTCCTCACGATCAGGAAACTTTATCTGCACACCATGTTCTCTTGTGATCTGTTGGATCTTCGATCCTTTAGGGCCCATAATGGAACGATGAAACCTTTGAGGAATCATGCACTCTACCGTGACCTGTGCCTCCTGAATATGCAAGAGCACACAAATTAGAACAAATACAAACAAAAACCTATATGCAATGCTGAACAATAGCCAGACCAACAGCCCTTACCAAATCATCAATGATATCAAGAATTCGTTTCTTAGCAGCTTCAACACACTCCTTGGCACCCTTCAATGTTACGCGATCACTTTGCACACCAGAGCGAGGGAAGCTAACCGTCACACCGCCATACTCTTCCGCAATGTCCCGCAGCACCTGTCCACGCCTGATCACAAAGTGGCGATGGTGTTTAGGGTCAACAGACATGGAGTCCTCCACTATGTTATCCTAAAGAAAGGATAAAAAGTGCATCAGCTGGATAGTAAACTTTTAACGGCCAAAACATAGAAAGACTGGTGTCACAAAAATTTCCTACAGCTACTGTACAGAACATATGGAATGACGGGATCNGTGAAAATGATAAAGCTTGCAAGAAACAATGAATTTCAGCAAACAAGCAGAAAACATGGTGTACATGACAGGATCTTACATACTGCATATTCAGAAAGACTTCTGCATTGCTTTAACCATAAATACTTCCATTTTAATTTTCACTTTACCCTCCAGTCTTGTGACAACATATGGGGGGAAAAACCATATCCATCTTGTTTAGAATTCTAAACAGTCCTTCCAGATCGCTGGAAAGGAACAGTGCATAGAGGCCCACTACTGGAGGATTACCATCCGACTCTTTCTTCACCTGAACTGCCAAAGGTACTGGAGCTATGGATTGTGTGGTTCTAGACCCATACTCAGTTAGCAGAGCATGTTAATACAAAGAAACCCAATTTAAAAGGTTGAATCCAGTCCCAGGAGTAATTTTAGCTTTGTGTGCAAACAGATTGATGTAAATCTAGTCTTACCAAGCTTTTAATGAGACTTTCCAGTTCCTTCTGAGCCTCTTTCACAGCCTCATCAGTGCCCACAATAGTGATCAGCTGCTGGTCCTTATCTTCAGCAGTGGGGAAGATGATACGGGCTCCGGTTTGGTCGCGCACCTTGCGGATGTTTCCACCTCCTTTTCCAATCAAAAACTTATGGTATTCTGGTTTTGCACGCAGCTCTGCTGTAAAGCTCTTTGTTTGCTGGAAGAGAAGCATGATGACATGTAACATAACTGCACAAAGAAGTTTAGGCGCACATTC
>JABWIB010004461.1:24653-40035 GCA_016617825.1 Platyplectrum ornatum
TCAACCGTCAGCTATACTCTTATAGTGTGTGAACTTAATTCAAAAACCTTTCATTATGCAAGTTGGTACCAGAATCAGCATTAACATCCATTTTTAAATGGCTGTAACTACATCAGCTGTTAAACAATTAGAGGCTACAGGTTATGTTTACCTCATGATAACACCCTCCCACCACCAGACACTATTTGCATGAACCTTTACTTACCTTCTCCTCAGCCAGATGTAGCAGCTGTTTCTTTGCTCTCTCCACATCCTGAGCTGGCCCACGGATGGTGACTGTATCACTGCCAGAGCCCTCGCTTGGGAAGTGAATGTGAACACCCCCACACTCCTCCATGATAGACCGGATGAAGCGGCCTTTAGCGCCAATAAGAGAGTTGTGCAGTTTAGATGGAATGCTGACCTCCAGTTCTGTGATGTTAGCCTGACAGTGAACATAGATCTCAATGAATCTCAACAAAATTCACAAAATTTAAGCAGAAATGTTTTCCTATGATATAGTAAAACAGTATAAANGTTCATTACCAGTTCTTTCTGAATAGCCAAGATTCTGTCACGTGCGGCCTCACAGTTGGATTTCTTCCCTGTTATGACAATCATTTCAGAGTTGCTGTTCTCAGCCGGGAGATCGATTTTAGTGTTACATTCTTCACGGATCTAAAATAAAAAAGGATAGAAAAACAAACTAAGAAAAACAAAAGAAAAAAACAAAACCACATTTGCAATAAATGAAATGAGATAATACCTTCTTAATATTGGCACCGCCCTTTCCAATGATGTTCTTGTGGAACTGCTTGAAAATTGGCACAGAGATAGAATAGCTGTTCTCCACCTGCAAAGCAATTATGAAGGAAACCATTAGTCCTTAATCACTAGATCATTATCAATTTGGCTCATTTGCAAAGAATATGATATAAAAGCATTAATAGGAAAAAAAAAACCCAACTTTCTATAATTATATAGAAGTGAAACATCAGACTGAGACCCTCCCTTACCATCTCAGATACCATCTTCTGCAGATATTTTGTGCACTTCTCCACCTCATTCTTAGGGCCGCGCAGTTGCACAATATCGCTCTTATGAGTTGGATCAGGGAAATTAATTATAACCTAGAATACAAACAAGAGCCTTNATATGACTGAAGTGGTTGTCATAATTACTGCTCGGGTATACATCTCTCAAAAGTATCTCACATCAGGGAACTTCTCCCGAATCTCGCGAATTCTTTCCCCCTTTTGTCCAATTATTGTTCGATGGAACTTTTGCTCGATGATCAAGTCCTTNGTGCGCTCGTTCTCCTACACATGAAACATGGGCATTACAAAAT
Organism: Platyplectrum ornatum; assembly: GCA_016617825.1. Classification (NCBI taxonomy): domain Eukaryota; kingdom Metazoa; phylum Chordata; class Amphibia; order Anura; family Limnodynastidae; genus Platyplectrum; species Platyplectrum ornatum. Next base: position 25,981 of record JABWIB010004461.1, read on the forward strand.
GGAATCTTCACTAAAACATCTACCACATAAAGAACTCTTGCTCAACTCACCATGCGCAATGCCAGTTCCAAGAGCTCCTTCTTTGCTTGCTGCACTCCTTGGGGGTCGCCCTCAATGCGGATATGATTGCTCTTCTCACTGTCCTGGGGAATGCGGACAGATACCTTGTACTGCTCTTTTATCCTATTGACTAAACAAATAATAAAAATCACTCAACTAAAAGTCAGAAAGAGTCAGGCAAAAGATATTCATAACCAGGATTCATGCATAATACTGTAACCCAGTTAAACGTTACACAGCCAAATGTTGTAGTTAAAACTTGATTTGGAAAACAAACAGCAACAGTGATTTAACTGTTCTTCCTTCTGGGATATAGTAAACTGGTACAAAAAGTTGAATTATTTACTATTAACCTAAAGAAATGTACACACTCCAATAAATAATCAGACCTTCCGTATAGTCTTTAACTTACTGTTTGTTCCACTCTTTCCAATGAGGTGTCTATGGAACCGATGCTCAATGTTTATTTCCGCAAAATCCATTCGAGAAATCTAAGTGTAAAAAGCAATAATGGTTTTCACCTGTGTACTAAACCAGCAGATCAGAATTGCATGGATAAAGAGGAAATGACAGATATTATACAGCTAGTGTCTTACTAAAATGACTTTTTCCTAAAGTGGACAGATAGGTTGAAAAAGGTCATTTAGTGCCAACTATACATATGTATGATCTGNTTTGATCCAGACNNAGGGATGTTACAAGTATACTCTTNTGGTAGATTAAGGTGCTATTAGTANAGAATCAGTAAGAGCANTGTATGGATGTCAAGTTAGCAGTTCTATAGAAGTTAATAAAACAAATCCATTCATGTTTTATACATGGATTAAGTTTTAATACAGGATTTAAGCTAATCCTTTAAGGGGCATCACAAACAAAGACCGGCAATAAAGGTCTGGTNGGATTAAAGTAGTGAGCAATAAATCGGCTTACCAGATCGCGGACAAGTGCTTCCATCAGTTGCTGAGCCACTGTAACATCCTCTGTGGGCCCTTCCAAGGAAATTTTGTCTTCCCCTTCTGTAAACTCAATGTGCACCTACAAAGAGGAGACAATCAGCATTGTTCTCATACAGGCATGCAAGGTGTATAACATAGTACAGAAAGGCAGCAAGGGAACATATACGAGACATGGAAATGAAACCTACCTTTGGTATTTGCTGTGTGATCTTTGCCAAATTTTGTCCTTTTTTGCCAATAATGAACCGATGTAACCAAGAGGGAGCAGAGACAGAGGCCAGNGTGAAGCTGTTTGCCTAAAGAGAATGAACATTACATGATCACATGAGGTCTCCGATTTGAGTGCCTGTTGTAAAGCAATCCAAGAAAAGAGCATCTTGTACCTTGGCATATACTTCAGTCAGAGCCTGGCCAAGTTTTTCCGGTTCTCCCCGTAAGATGACAGTCTCTGAGCTGCTATCACTGGGTGGTATTTCCACAGACACTCCAGTATGCTCCAAGATCTCCTGAAGACTATTGCCTTTGGGGCCGATAACATACTTGTGTTGGGACTTCCTCACTTCTACTGCAATGCTGGTAGTTTTCTTCTTCTGTAGTCAGGAAAGAAAGGATACATTTATGTTACAGGATGAAGCAATACGCCACCTATGAATTGACATCAAAGTCAGAGGAATATTGGCAATTAAATACAACATATTAAATAGGGTGGTAGCCCTTGGTAGGTTCCATAACAGTTGACTATTTGCAGTTAGAGATCTCACACACTAACCTTAAATGTCACAAAATGAACCTGTGCTTATGTGCAAGGAAATAAATACAGATTTCGAGCTAAGGCTGAAAGCAGTAATCTATATAATAAAGAAAAAACCCAAACCAAAACAACCCCCTACCAGCAGATACCAAAACAATATAAATATTCATACACTCAGTTTTTATTTGCAATACTGTTTGACTCTTTATCAGAAGGTAAACATCACAGATTATCTGCACCATTAACCATAAGCCAACAATAGTTTTATAAACACATTTATCATTGTGGACCACACCTTATTAAACTAATATCAGGACTAACAACATTCTCCATTAGAATTTTCTTTTTTCAGTAATGCCCTCCATGTTAGCTGGTATAATGTTGTTGGGACACAGTGTACAAATTGTGCACTCATCCATATCACCCCTAAATTTGAACCACACACACATGCACTAGGGACAAGTCTGTCTCACCTGGCCTAGTTGCATTATGTGTACACAGGAAGTCTGTAGTAAAGGTTAAACTCCCACACTAAACTAATATACGTAGCATGAAACACTTGCTAGCTGCTATTGGTCTGTGTGCTTTTGGACAAGTGTGAGAATANACAGGGCAGATTACAGGTCTTTCCTTTAGGGCAGAGTATCAACTTGTTAACCAGAAGTTAATGGCATGCATATATGAAATAAAAGCATTAGGGAAAAAAGTGGTGAAATAAAAAGTGACAAGACCAGAATAGTCAAGGATATATCCCCTTAAAAGATTGAAAGCAACATGTCATTGTCAAACACTGCACATGTACACCCACAAGTAGCATGACAATAGCTNCATTACCAACTTGCGACAAAAAGGAATTCCAATGAGCAAATATGTTTCCTCACCTTTTCCTCATAGATTTGTCGTATTTTTGCCACTGCCTGGGCCAGCTGATCTTTCTCTCCAGTGCAGACGATCTCAGTCTTGTTGACACTTGGAGGGGGGATGTTTATCCTTGTTCCGGTTTCAGCCATGATCTCGTTTACCGTTTTGTTGTAGGGTCCAGCAATGAAAGGGTGGTAGGCCTTTTCAATCTCTAATCGTTCCACTGCTCGCTTATCCTAGAAGGTAGACAAAGATATGACCATGAAAGAAATTCCGATTACTCCCCCATAGCAGAGTAACCCAGATACAGTAAGAATATTTACCTGCTCGGCCGAGATGAGCAGAATCTCATGCCGGGCTTTTTCAATGCCCTCTTTGGTGCCAGTGATCTTAATCTGGTTACTGGCATCCTCGGGCCGGGGGATTTGAATCTTGGTAGCGGTTTTCAATTCCAGGTCCTGCAGCTTTTCTCCGTTCTTGCCAATCACAAAACGGTGGTGTTCCTTGGGAATAGCGACGGAGGCAGAGGCCTAGACAAATCGATTACAGAATCACCCACGTGCAAAGATACAAGAATAGACACAAAACACTAATGGATTTCCAACATTGAAATACACAATATACATTTATTAACACAATTTTTTATAGCCATCAAGTTATGTAGTGCTTCACAATTTCATCAATCATTAGGACATAACTGGGAGGTAACAGACAGAATGGGTTGGGAAAGGTCCCTGCCCGCAAGCTTACACTCTATAGGATATTGGGAATTAATAAATAAGGACAAGAGCTATATGTTCAGCCAGGTTGTATTGTAACGTTACTAATACTATGTTCAGATTATCACCAAAATCCGAAGTTTCTGCGCCTTTTCCCCAGGTTTCAGACTCGGGCAAAACGGAGGGTTATTTCTGGGTCATCTTCAGTTTAAACAACACCTACCCGGGTTTCACTCTCTGGTAGTTCACTGATGAGTGGATTAGCTATGTTAACGCAATTGTTGTTTACCAACCAATCAAAGCTCCTATGCTGTTGATTTACAGTTTTTATCAATTATCTACAGTATACAACATCTAAAATGTTTGTTTTTGGGGTGGTAATTAAATTAGTATGATCTAGTCACACAGCAGTGCTAGTAGTAATATTTGATAAAAGGGCTTTTGAAAAGATCTACTGGATTAAATATACAGTACAAGAAATCAATCTAAATAGAGACAGCTTCTACTAAAGAATCAGGTATAGAAATATAATTCATAAGATGAATGCNTTTGTAAAGACGTGAGATGGGTGGTGGTTTCAAATAGTTTGTATACATGTTTACATGCTTATGAGCTTTACATAAATACATCATAAATCAACGAAAGATTCTTTCATAAATACCAAACCAAAACCAACCATGGTAAACACTAAAGAGTCCGATTGTACAGACTAAGAGCAGTACGTTTTCTTACATTATATGGTATCTGGTAAAGCCCCTTAGGCAAATACAATAGCAGAGATCTAGCAGAGGCGTACACTATAGCAAGGTTTACATTCTGCCCTCACACACTGACCATTGCATACACCATGCTATCTAACAGGGCCAGGTATTTCTCCATTATACTAATGATAACAACAAGGTCATACACTGCCAACATACAGATATAGAGAAGCAATCTCTATGAAGGGCGAGGCNTATCATGTTATAAATGTTTGCATATGTGCTTAATTACAGGGCACATGAACACAGCAGTTCTCCACATCTAGAGAAAATAAAAATAAAATACAGTATTCTGGCATCTAACATGAGGCCAAAAAAAACACAAAAACCTATAGATACAGGATAGCCAGAGCTGTGATCCCATCAACTCAAAGCTTTATAACCAAAGGCAACGCCTATCCTTCAATACACAGCACCTGCTTACATTGCAGACAGGAATGCTTACATAAAACTGTCCCAATAGATCTGGTAAATTAACCTTAAGGGGGTTTTAAACCACATCACGTCAATAAATACTGCNTATTCCCACTACACATTACCCTTAGAGACCACCTCAATCCCCGCAGCCCCCTCTGTCACAGGGGTGTAATATTGTCATGGCGACATCAGCACTTTTGTTTACAGTCATTAGAAGTACAATCCTCTTACCTGGGTCTGCAGCCGGGTCACTATCTCTTTTCGTGCCTTCATAACAGAATCAAGCTTTCCAGAAACCATAATTGATAAGCCTTGATCCTTGGCCAGAGAAAGCTCAAGCTGAGCCCCAGTCTTCTGCATGATGTCTAAGCAAATCTTGGCCTGCTCACCCTCCCCAAACTGAGCCATGTCCTTGTACCTGCGCTCCTCCAGAGGGACATGAAACACCTGCAGACAGATGAAAGGCAAACCTGCATGAGCACGAGATGTCTCATTTAATCAGCATGAGCATACATATTATACCTATACGAATGGAATAGTCGACCGATTCACACCTATACAAATGGAATAGTCGACCGATTCACAGACTTCTTATGCAACGCAAAGACCATATCATTTAAAAGCCCTTTAAAACATTTGCCCATACCCGAATAATATTTTCTGTTTCTAGCTTTCAGGTGCCAGCCAAAGACTGGGCACAATCCTTTTTTTTTTTAACTAGGATTTTTATACATACCAAATGGTAATGTAGGAGAGAGGCCTTAGGGACAACGATAATGTAAATGGGCCATATGATACAATGCAAAGCAATGACTGGACAACACAACGAACCTGAGTGATAACGGAAGACTTGATAGGCCGAATTCTGCTCCATGCACCTGCGGGTTCAGATTGGGTCTCATTGCCAACAGCCTTTTCTGGGAGGGGTGGGAATGCATCTTTGTAAGTGGGGGGATCATTTTCTTCCTCTGATCCAATGGCCGCAACTGTAAATTCAGAGCCCAATTTAATTCCTGATGCAACGGTTTAGTGTATTTATTGTACTATGTTCATTTTGTTACTGTTCTTAATTAAAAAAATGTTCTTGTATTACTAGAACACTGTAAACATCTACAATTTACTTAAAAACCTGATATAACATGAGAGCCATTAATTGCTTGTAGCATGCTTGTGTATGTATAGAAAACCATACTAACCTCTGACCGCTGGCTGGGCCAGGCCACTGCGATGCTCATCAAAGCTTTCCTGGGTAAGAACCGCCACCGAGCTCATTGTCCCACGCAAATCCGTGTAACCACTGTAAGAGTTACATTATATATTTACAAACAGCACTGAGACAATGACACAGATCCCTCTGCAAGAGGTACAATGTGGATGTCAATGCACCAGATACCATTCCTTGACAGCGCAAGGACGGCATAACAAAGAACATCTGGGAAGACAGGTATTTCAAGTCTTTTAACTTGCGTTCCTCAGATGCGTTTCTCATTACATACCAACCTCATACTTTACATCTGAATGCATACATGGCCCAAGAGTAAATGTACAGTAAAATATTCATTTACAGGTAAAGGTCAACAGTAAATTGACTAATCATTTGAATGTACACACCCATTTAATGAATATTTCAGGGCATTAGACAGTCCAGACAACGCTGATGCATTTATGTACCTGGATTTGTCAGTCCATACTAAAAGAATAGAAACTTACCAGCTAAAGGGTCAAAAGCCAGAAAGTCCGTCCGGTGAGCTGAACGCTTCTTTCAGCCTGCCAGCTTCTGCAATCCAAACACCATCATTATTTTCGTGTTATATCACCACTACACTCTGGGGTGTGTTATATGTGTCACATTTTGACTGCTTTGTGGTCAAAATGTAGAATTTTAGCAGCCAATATTCTATTTGTTTCTTGTGACAATCTGTGTATATAAAGTAATAGACGTTTGTGCCATCTAGGTAAATACATCTTTGGCAACTCATCTTATTGGGAAAGAAATCTAAAAATCTCACAATGGTTCCAGCCCAGTGTGTGTTATATGACATGCAGTACCTTGGACTGCAAAGACTAAACCATTTCCAGGCATTGTGCAATATTTATTTGTGTAAATCATGACCATGTCTTAAGGAAGTTGTGTCTCTCACTGCAATACTAATACCAATCCCCCACAGCTGCATATATGAACCCGTTTAAGCATGGCATCATGTTACTGCTATATACAATGATCCAAGTGACAAAATCATGCCGTCCTTCACTAGCGCAGCTCCAAACACCTTATAAACAGCGTGCTCTATATATACACTTCTGAAACTTAGAATGAAAGGTTTCTTATTGTTTTCATGTATAGTACTGTGTGCTATATATACAATAATTATTATTCATCATGTATAGTGAGCAAACATTGATTAACAACCAGGATCTGAATATACAGAATGTCTATAACCATTTTCACTATAGGTTCTACCAGTGGTCGAAGTGGACATTTAGAAGTAGCGGTATGGAAACACTGAATATAATAGAAGTCAATGGAGATTTGTAGTATTTCAATTACATCAGTGGAAGAAGTGCCAGTATGGCATACCCCCGTATACACCCCCACTTCAAGCCTTGGTTTCTACTGTAGTCACTTAAAGGTTTTGTACAGCTGAGCGAGTTGCTGGCTACACCACAGGATTCAGGGGTATTAACGTGCAGCTGACAATAGCCACATACACAATTTATTAAAAAATAAAACGTGTAAACGAGTGACCAGATAAAAAGCTCCCGAGCAGAGAACACATCTTCATCAGTCAGCGCCCATGTTAAACAGACATCCTGTGGCCATTTTGGACAACGCCGCTGACTGTTATGTCCGCTTTCTGTGGAAGCAGGGGTTTAACTGAGTAGAAACAGATGTGATCAGTCAACTGGAGTCTATACCAGTTTAACTACTAAGCAGCCTGCTACTGGCAATAAAAGCGAATGCGTGCAGTTTTCAGCATGTAAATGGGACAGTAGGGTTAATATAGGGTAATACGTTTTAAGCTCAGTTATAGAAGCAGATAAGAGACCATGCTATGCAATTTGCTTTGCAGCTGCGGTATCGATGGGGATAACACAGATGTACTTATGGGAGTCTCAAGGGAACACAAGGCTCAGAATGCAAAACTCCCCAATGAGGAGCTTGTAATCAACATCAGAAACATAACTGCCTTCAGAAAGCTGGAGTGTTGTATCTCTGATAAGCAAGGAACCTTCATTGCACCAGTGGTCTCTATACAAGGAGTTAGGGNAAAACCCCTTTATTCTATTGCCTGTCATTGCTGTATGCTTGTCCCATCAGAATATCCATCAATTAAACACTGCTATGTACAGTCCACTTAATTCTACTATAGTAATAGTGATTAAAGCTTTCCTGATTTGCTGCGAGGACACAATTGCATATGTTTTCTACAGAATGCATGACCCTGACACACAGAACACAGGTGCAGCCAGAGATTTGGAAGGGCTATGGTGTTCTGGATCCCCCCTACTGTTCTTCTCCAGACATGCACCAACTATATAAGCTGTTGCATGGTATTCTGTGGACCAGAACCAGATCTCTGTGTGTGCAATCAACTCATACCACTCCTCTCACACACAATTCTAAACAGATCATCCTACCTTGCTTAAAAAGGAGGACGATGCAGAACCGTAAAAAGCTCATAATGATTATTTGAACACCTCCCCCTTCCCAAGTTTTACACTCACAATAAAGGAGCCTTATATGTGACAGTTACTATACAGGCCTTTTATTTTATTACTTCCTCAAATCACAAGAAATGAACCTGACCATAGTGGTATAGCTGACACGTCGTCTACCTATAAGAAGCATTTTTAAAATGTTCCATCCATACGAGTGATTACTGAAAAGCAAACTATTGCGGTTAACTCCATTGAGGGTCTCAGCCACGTGCAGGCAATGTGCTGGTTACTTAAATGTAATGGAAACCGCTTCCTACGCACTAAAGGAGTTTATAAAATCTTTAGTAAATAGACGCTAATTAACCAAGATAAGAATATGGCCCTTGTAGACATTATGTATATTGACTGGATGAAGAGTTGAGGTCCAAGGTTTAGGTTTTGCTCCTAGAACCTTAGAAAGATAACAGTGATTGAACTGACTGTCGCCATGGAGACGACCCCTGAAATCAGTGAATTTAGACCTATACATCATAGGATGCTGTGCAAACCAGGAGAGACACNAAGATACCGCACAATCACTGTCTACAGAAACTGAAGAGCACAGATGGGCCAAAAGCCTGGGGGCCACAAGCCTGGAGACCACGAGTCTCTTCAGAAGCGGCTTCCTGTAAAATCAGGAAATAACAGTTGGACGATATCCCCATGCTGTCTAATAAGAAATAAAGAGACAATGATGAGTTTACTGGCATATGACCAATGCTCAAAACATGAACTCTTTACAACTACAATACTTTTCCTCTGTTACACGATTAACACAAACGTGGACACTTCTTTCCATACTGGAATTACCCTCAGGTCTGCTACTAACATAGTATGCGATATGAAGTATATGTGCTTTGTGACCCACGTTTTATATAACATGTACTGTGGTAATGGTTGTTGCATTTTTGCATTTATCATGCCCCGTTATAAAAACCAGAAAACAAAAACCAAAGAGGCAATGGCAAAATACAATCAGACACAGGTAAATATGAGCCGATGGATGGATAGTTTTGATTCTGAAGATAATGTTGTAGATAGAGATCAGGTCTGTACAGGAAAACCAAACACACCTTTGATCTTCATGTGGAGATTGCAGAAGACAAGGTCCAGTGATCTCTAGACAGCCCTATACCAGCAATCACAGCTCAAAGGTTAAGATACTATGCAGCTCATGAAAGCACAGATCTGATTAACTAATAATAACACTAGACTATCGCGAGGGACATTCTGGTGAAGGGGAACAGCATACGTAACACTACAAACCCACCAGACTTTTTATACATAAGCATTAGTGCACAGCAAATCACCAATGAAAGCTCTGTAGAGGAGGCTGTGCAACAAAACCAATGAGGAAGTGTTAAAACTAAGTCGCTGTGCGGCTCCCACTAGGAATCCGCAAGGATCAGTGTCAGTGCTGAGCCATAGCAGGTGTGTAAGTACTGAGGAGGAGGTTCAGGCTCGGAGCATGGAGCTGTGCACGGCTCAGCAGGGACAGGCTCCTCTGTACTGCCACCTCAGCAGAGCCTGTATTACCGGTATGGGGGAGGGGACTGCTTAAAGAGACAGCTCGCTGCCAGCTCAGCATACATCACACAGCGATTCCACAATGTGTCCATATTGCTCAGGACTGCAACATAATGCGCTTAACACCTTCTCGGACATCAATACAGCTCAATCTCAGATATAAAAAGTAACTTTCACGTGTTGCCATTCATGCCATATGGTTAGCCACTACAGTGATCAGGATAGAACTCTGCAAAAAGTAAATCTGCGACATTGTACAGAAACCAACTCACAACAGATCCTGAAGTGCAACTAAAGTCCAAATAACCACTTAATAGAAGTGAATAAGTGTAATCCAGCCTACATCAATGCTTTCATGCTGTGTACAAGTTACTCCGAACGCAGCCTGTATCTTTAACATAAAATCCCTTCAGATGGCAGAATGCTTGGAATTGTGGAATGTGCTAGGAAACGGAGCCTTTAACATAGGGGGCGGTGACCCAACTCTCCAAACAGCATAATGATCTGTACAGAGTCAGGGGGTGGGGGGGAATGCCCCTGAAAAGTATAAACCCAGCCAAAAACCAGATTGGAGAAAAATGTGGAGAGAAAATATAAAACTATCTTACATTTATCAGGGGGTCTGGCTAGATTACATTTGAAGCAGGGGTCGAAGTGGGGGGGTATACGGGGGTATGTCATACCGGCACTTCTTCCACTGATGTAATTGAAATACTACAAATCTCCATTGACTTCCATTATATTCAGTTTTTTCATACCGTCACTTCTGAATGTCCATACCACCACTTCTAAATTTCCACTTCGACCACTGATTTGAAGTTAATGTTATACTTAGTACCCCTCATATGCTACACCTGACCCATATCTTTACCACAGCAGTGAAGCCCATCTGGCAAACTGATCTGAATAACTACTTGTTATTATGATTGGTGACAGCTCCTTAAACACAAATACACTTATTCCACATTAACACGTCACACTTTTAGGAAGCATTTTACTATTAGAGACAATGAAAATGATGTTTAAATATGATGCTTCAAGCAGAGAATCTATTAAATACAGATTACAGTTCCACATCAAACAAATGAGTTAACCACACAACAAATTAGACTGATGCTGAAGGCATTACAGATAACCAACGTGCAAGATTATATAATGGAATATTTCCCCACAAACACTTCCCAATGCCAAGAGAGCAAATCTAAAAGACAAATCCCGGGAAATAATCGCTTCCCTTCCTATAGAGTCTGACTCATTCTATTGTGACACCTTTAAGAGCGACTTCTAAGGGAAGATGAATGGAGATTTTCTTTACTTGACAGACTAAAAGCTTATTAAAGTGACTGGTTATTTCACTTCTGTATTACCAATGGCAGAATAATTCAACACTAAAGTTATGAGTGACACAGCAGTCCCCAAAGCTTGTAGTTATATTTNGGAAACATACAAAACACAAAGACTACTAAAATGTTATAAGCGACAGAATAAGAACAAACCCTTCAAATATATATTAAATGGAAAGAGGGCAGGAAGACAGCAAATGGTATTCTATAAAACAAACCCGAGAGAACGCAAAAGACGACATAAGAGAAAGCAGCAGAGCGGAAAAGTGATGAAGAAGTTCCCTGTTATTTTCAGTGGCAGAGCTTGCAGCATACACTGCTGGCTGGAGATGGATTAGAAGGATTTCACCTCCCCCTCTCCTAACTCTGCATACCCCTCCCACTATAGGCCTCTTTCTATGCCAACGTCACCATTTCAGGCCCAGGTTAAACCTCTACTTCTTGTTAGTATTTAACTCTCTCACCTCTACAGGTGCCGAAGAGATGTCAAACGCATACGAATAAAAACAAGTTACAAGAAACTACTCAAAAACTCAAGAACCACAACAATGTAGAGCATCTATAATCACTAAGGTTAATATGTACCAGCCACCATATGGGAACAAACCAGTATTCACCACAAGTGACAGAACAGACATGTCCACATCACACAGATGGCAACGCGTACTGGCCACGTTAAGTAACTATGAATTACTGGGGAATACACCGTGCACAATCACAGCTATAATTACATGACAATAACCCTCAGAATGCCACTATACCAGCAATACAGCAATAGTGATACAACGGGGAACAGAAAAGGCACAATTAAGCTATAGACAGGCTACATATACATTACATACACAAACACACAGATAGATTATATATATACACACACATACACTGGATAAACACGTTACATGGATAATGGAGTCAGTAACTTAATGGTGTCTAGAAACCAATTTCTCTTATAAAGCCGCACTAGCTGCTATAGTCACTGCCTGCATCATGTAGCTGGGCTGAAGTGGGGATGTATACAGGGGTACGCCATACTGCCCCTGCCCCAACTGATCTTATTTTAACACTGTCACCTCCATTCACTTCTATTATCTNCTATGTTTCAATACACCCAGTATGTATATATTATCCCCACATCTACATGTCCTGGAGTGCGCATGCATGATATGTGTGTGTGTATATGTATGTATATATATATATATATATATATATATATATATATATACATACATACACACACCCCAGGTCTGTAATAGACCATCATTTTCTCTAACATCTCCACTGTGGACTATGCAGGTACAGGGCTCCTGGCATCCACTACAGCTGGCACATCACAGGTGGGTATGGGAGCAGCGCTGTCTAGGGGGCAGGTGACGCCTGGATCGGCTGCCTCAGCGGTCAGAGAGCGATACACACAGCTGGGCAGATACACCCCGGCTACAGCCCTCTGCCATACTGACTTCACGTAGGCAGCAACAGCACTTACGCCACCACCACCCCCCCTCTACTGCCATATACACATACACCGCTGACCCTCCCCAACTGCCCGTACCCCCCATCTCTCCCCCCCTTCTTACACTCACTCCGTGTCCCGATCCGCTGACTGCCGGGGAAAGCGCCGGCCGCCTCGTCCAGCACTTATATACAACGCGATGCAGCCTATCAGTTAGGGGAACGTCATCAGCCGCGACACGTCAGCCGGGGAATAGGGCTGGAAAAACCTGTTACGACTGGGGGAAGGAAGCGGAAATGNGTCACGGCGAGGCGGAGGGAGCGCTGACTTCTTCTTTGAACAAGCTTTATTCATAGCGTTTCACACTGACACGTTTCATAGTGAGCCACCTAAGCTGCGGACCAGTTCCGTGTGGACACGTGTGCAGCGCACTTCCTGTACGGCCCCGTGACATGCCCTTAAACCATATGTATATATAATACAACTGTATATGGCGGACCCATGTCACCAATCACAAAACTCTATTGCTCCCTGCTATTTGTCCTATGAGGTCTGATATCAGTTAGGAGTGTGACAAGTACTTCATAATAATTATCAGGGTCGCTGATTCTCCTGGCATCTCCGGGAGANTCCTGTACTTCAGTCACGTATCCCGGAAGCTGTGTTGCCGCTGAACCCCCCCAAGCATATATATATATATGTATCTCCTAGGACCCAGTCTGGTGTAGCAGTTTAATGTAAATCACCGTCTTTGCCCCTATGAAAGGGCGGGGCTTGATGACATTCACACAAATGTCTGAAATCCTGTAATAGCTATGTAATATAGACAACTTCTACATCCTCTCTAGCTGTACAGTATTGGGGGTTTTGGGTTGTTTTGGCTAAAAAGGACCATAATGGACCAGATTCAGACCTTACTTACTTCTGACTTACTCTCATATGGGTAAAACTATGCAGAATTGCAGGGGGGGTAAAATGAATGTTAGTGTTGGCATGCAGGGAGAATACTTTATGTTTGCATACTACACACACATCCTTCCCCAGGGAAAATCACCCTGTCTGCAGGCCATCCACTAGAACAATGTTGTTCTCATGGTGGCCATTAAAAAACTAAAAGACCTGTAAAAATAAATAAAAACATACATTACAGCTTTAAGCTGGGTACACACAGTAAGATAAATTGTTCCAATCGAAATATTTTTTCAAGAGTGGGTAAAACCATGTTGAATTGCAGGGGAGGTAAAATGAATGTCAGTGTTTGCATGCAGAGAGAATACTTTATTTTGGTATTTTGCACACAGATACTGACCAGTGTTACTGTTACACTGTTATTACACTTGTGCTGGAAACATCATCTCTCACCTCTAATACTGATTGCAATTAATTCAATTTACCCCCCTGCAATTCAACATGGTTTTGCCCATTCTTCAAAAATCTTTTAATTGGAGCAATTTATCTTTCCGTGTGCACCTAGCTTAAGTTGTGAGTAGGTCAATAGTATGTAAAGTCTG
>JABWIB010004463.1:9305-30255 GCA_016617825.1 Platyplectrum ornatum
AGATTTTATTTTCTATTGATGCAGTTACTGTTTGGGTTTTGAGTGCAATACAAAGGAACCTCTCTCTTTTTCTTAGATGGTTCTTTCCCAATCTAAATACAAAAAAGTGTTACTTTGGTTCCGTTTGCACCTCCTCTGTATACTAATTGAGTCTCTCAGAGTGACAGTATGATACAGAGGAACAGACCTCAATCAATTTTTATATAATAGGAGTGTTATTCTCTCTTGCTGTTGCATGCACAAGATACTGGACATTTCCCTGATCTGCACCTATGGGATCCTGTTGCATATTCTTTTATTAGTTAATAATCATCTGGTCAGTCTGTTTATAAAGGAACCCTCTCCAATCAGACTACTGGTAATTAATTATTTATCCTGAGCTCCTGTCACCTTTCTTACTGAGCTAATGCTACTTTCCTTCCTGTGTCTTTGTGAACCAGCGGCTTTTGTTCAGTATGTTTATAACACTCTGGATTTTTTATGTATATATGTTCATTTATATTCTTGCATTTGGGGTACTTTTTTGCTCCAGCATTCATCTCATAAACAGCAATGTAGAAGGCTACATTACATGATTACTGTCAATCCCTGGNTGCCATGCTTTTATTGTATTCAGCAATTGACTTGATCCAGGCTAATTATACAAACTACATGTGTAAGTCCCGTAAAAGACTTCATGTGTGCATTCAGGGGAGGATTGGCCATATAATTTACCAGAAGGCTTCCTGATAGGTCGCAGGTCAAATGAGGCCACAAAGACATCATCTGAGTGGCCCCTATACAAGAGAATTTAACAGAAAAAACTGGACAGGCATCAGAAGGACAGCCTGGTAAGTAAGGAGAGAGACTGGCTGTTGCTGTGCACAGGTAACATAGTGTTACCTACTTTTGAAAAATTTCAGGGAGAAGAGTAAAAAGCCAAGGGGTGGGCTCAGTGGCACCAAGGATCAGTGGCACCAAGGATCAGTCCCGGTGGCACCAAGGGGTGGGCCCAAGTGCAATATGTGGAAACCAATCTGTAGTGTGTATAATGGTGCTATGTATGTTAACAAAGTGCAGTTTGCGTTTTTTCTTTCTTACCGTGAGATGTTAGTAATATGCTTACTACTCTCAGCACTGTGTAAGCATAATTAACATTTGTAAAATAAAATACAAGCTGATTAGTGATAAAAAATTATACAACCCTAGTACACAGTCATAGGTTTAGCTAAGAGTAAAGAAAAATACGGTAAACTTTAATCTGAACTGTCATCACTATGGATGAAAGCAAAAATGATGTGAGGGTATTGTTATCACTTGCCTGGGATTACACCATACAGTACGGTAATGGAAATAGGCTGGGGTAGCACACATTGAACACAAAGTGGGCCAATGCGGACAGAATTAGGGCTAATGGGGACACACAGGGCATCAGTAGGGCAAATGGGGGCACCAGCAGGGCTAAAGGGGGCACCAGCAAAGTTAATGAGAGCACCCATGAGTGCACTAGTGGGGTAAATGGAGGCACACATGGGGCACACAGCAGGGCTTGTGGTGATTGAAGGGATACACAGTACTCTCCAAATATTCTAATGAAGGCGTCTTCGTCATTCTGTCATGTCAATGACTTGCACAACCCTGAGGTAACCTTAAAAATGTTGCTTTATTCTTAGTCATTAGCTGTGGTGGAGGTTTCTGTCTTGACTGTTGCTGTGTATTCTGTCCTGCTTGCCCCAGTACTCATGTTCANCCCCCTGTACCCCAGTGCTTCTATAATTGCTGTTCCAGGATTCATAGGACAGCTGCACAGGATTCAGGACAAAGATCATATATTTCATTGTCCTGGACACGTTATTTAGCGTATTTGTGTGAAAGTGTGTGCTTGGGACAACTGTGTGTATTTGTAGTAGGTGGACATAAGAGCTATAGTACACACACACACTTTGGTCTAAATTTACTAAGCAGAGAGTTTCAAAATACGGGATGTTGCCCAGAGGCGGAAATAGATAGTCATAGTCCCCNGTGCAAAAATATGCTTTGGGCTCCCTTCCCTTCAAAGGGCCGGACACGCTGTTTTTCGAAATCTGGGTTTGTATATTAGCTATATTGGCACAGGGACAATGTGAGAACAACTGCAGCACCTAAAAGTCCCGGGAGCCACAAGAGTCCTGGGAACCCCATGGGCCCCTGGATCCTCGTGGACTTGCTGCACTAGTGGTAGTTCCGCCTCTGATGTTGCCCATAGCAACCAGTGTGATTTGAGCTCACATTCTCCAGTATGTAAAATTAAACTGAGAGCTTGCATCTGTTTGGGTGCTATGGGCAACTTCCCCACTTTGCAATCTCCCTGCAATGTCCTTGCTTAGTAAATTTAGGCCTTTATGTTGATATTGAATATTGTAATGGTTAAGAATGAGTTAATCAAAGGCACCCACGTAATTTACCCCCTTCATTCCAGCTTATGTTTGACAAACAACACATGTCTATCTGTATTTATATTGCAGTTTGTTCAGTAAACAAAAATGACTGACTTCATTTTTGAATCTAAATCTTTAGAGAATAAAATGTAGTCTTTATAACATACTGGGATTTGACCAAAGACTTTAAGTTAATGTTATTAATTTCACTCTAATACAGACTGAAGTTACTATTTTTTATATAACATATTAGTGTTGTGCTTAATATATCTGTGTTCCATTAACTGGTTTAGTTCCTATTGTTACACAGTCTTCAATAAAAGAACCACTGTTATTGCTTGGGACACATTTTTCTCCCCAGGCTACAAAATATGAGAATATAAAAGGTCCTGGCAGACATGTACAGTCTACATAACGTTACAATCACTTAAATGCTTTGGTACAGTTCCAACATAGAATGCAGCATATATAGCACTGTAGCATATATTTTTCAAATCATTGATTCATTTATTTTGATTCCCATAGGAAAAGGTCTCTATACCAGCACAACACACTGCTCTTTTTGGCACCGATAATCCATGTTGAGAAGGGAGGGCCTACTGAGATTGACAGGAGCCTCTTGCAACCAATTGGCTAAAAAGATTTCCTGTCTGTCTCTGCACTGATTGGCTGCACATGTCCCCTACCAATGATGACAAGAAACCAGTGCTGCAGAGAAACTCTGACCAGTTGTGCTGCACCTACACCTCCTGGCCGGAGTTTCCCCACCTACAGGACTATTGTTAAGTACAGCAATAATACATGAATAGTCCTGCATATCTCGGGGCACCCTTTAGTCCAGGTCACGGTAATTGGAGAATTTTAGTGTGTGGTCAGCTTACGTGGGTGGTATGAGAGTGCACACTGAAGTGCGATCGCCTTCATCAACTTATATTGATAGCATTTAATATTAATGTCTAGCTTAAATTTGTCTAAATATTATTAAAATAAAAACCATCCAAAAAAATTTTTTTTTTACAGAACTGTGTGTTGTTCATCAAACTTATTAGAATGAACTTACCAGTCGTAACAGGGTAGAGAAAAATAATCAATATAAGGAGGTGTTATTAATCACTTATGTAAAATAGAACAAATTGAGTACGGATGTTAATTAAGTTATCAATGCTAACGTTAAGCTTTTACAAAATATAATGTTCTGTTTATAGAGCGATGTCTCTTAATGGGAATTCATCATAGTTAACNTTTGCTGAGGAATTTAAAATATATTGGCTTCATTTATCAAGGTTAAATGCTAGGCTGTACCCAAGTTAGTTACAAACAGATTTCAAGCAATTTAAAATACAATACTCAAAGGATCTGCTTAGAGCAAGATAGCGTTTGGCAAGCAAAACGACTCATTAATGCTCTAAATGTGATTTATTTGAATAAATACAAATATATATTCTTTAAAGAGTTGAAAAAAATGTTAACTAGTAATTTAGTGTAGGTGTACCTGAAAATATTCCCTCCATCTTGCCTCAGGTTTAAAATCTCAAACATAATTGAAGTAAAATGCCTAAATGTAACAATTTTGTTTTCTTAAAGCATGTTTCCTGTGGTTAAGCTGTNTGTTTCCTGCGGTTTATATATTTTGTTCATAACTAGTAGTTAGATACCCGAATATAAATACAGTTCCTAGTGTAGCACCCCTGCATCTTATGAGATATAGCGCACAAATGGCTCTTGTCACAAGCTCCGTGACAAGCTCTGGTGTGGGATACCAGTCCTTGATACCAGTGTGAGAGGGAGCGCTAGTAGGAGATAAGGGGTAGAAGGAGAAGTGGTGGAGATTTATGGTGGTAGTGGGAATGAGATCAGGGAAGTTAAGAGTGCGGTGTTGGGAGTGAGTAACGAAATACCAGGGAATACAAATGTGGTGCATGAATATGAATGTGGTTAGGAGGTTATGGCCATGAGGGGACTTTTTGTGAAGTGAGCCATAGCTGTTGGTGACTATATGAAAGGTTAAATAATACTTGTGATTTCAGCAGTAACAGAGGGAAGATTTATCAGTTGTTCCAGTGAATGAAAAGAAAGAAAAGAAAAAACACAGTATAACTGGAGTAAAGCTTGTTTTGTGCATAACATGCCATGGACATATTTAAGAGGGGCCCAGCTTCCCACTCTTAGCCCACCCCCTAAGAAGGACAACAAACCCTGGTGGCTTTTCCTCTCCTCTCTTCACTTTGGAACAAAGTGGGTTAGTATGTAAGTTCTTACTACATGAGAAAAAGAAGAGAAATAAAAGGACTTTCTGAGCTGATCCAGGGGGCGCATGAGTAACTCTTCTCACCTGCGAGAGAACCTAAGTCGTGTATGCTGTTGCTTCTTTGACTTGCGAAATTATAATTACACTTTTTTCTGTGGTAAAACTTACAGTGAAGGGTCATGAAGGGCGATCCACCGATTGCAGTAGGCTCCTCGTGAGTTTGTCAATAATGTTTCTAACTTCTCAGTTATTTTTGCTAAGTTGAAGCGGGAGGCTCCATATTGGCCAGCCCTAGTAGGACACAATAATGGACTTGTGTATACCCACTGTTCTCACTGTATTTGTTATGCTTCAGTATTGTGTACATTGCTCTGATGTATGCTATGATATTCTGTATGACCTTTGTGGTTTAAATAAAGTTTGAAAAACTTTACAGTGGGACAATTGTAAATATTGCCTTTTTGGTAAAACTGCTCATATCACCATTTGGAAAATGTTATAATATCACCTGCTAACCCTAAATCAACAACACTTGGATTAAAATTGCATTGCATTAACATTCATTGTTTTGTTTTAATGATCAGCGTTTTCGTTGATTTTTATTAAGTAATGCCCTATTCTCTGCAATAAAAAATGAATTATTAAAAGCATGCACATTTATTTTGCCATTGTTCTGCTCATTTATGTTTTGGGTATTTTTTGGTATTACTAATTAGGAATCTGCAGGAGCCCTCCCTGGTGTCAATCCTAATCTCCAGATTAGAAGGAAAGATAGCAGGGTCTTCCATACATAAATGAGTTATGTTAGCATGTTAGTTCCCGCTTAAACATACCTTTGCAAAAAGCAGTTGAACATATAAACAGGCCAAAGAGATAAAGTAGCACAAAGACAGGCTGTGATCAACTAAATAGCTATGTGTAAGATAAAAACCCATTTATTGAAATCATTTCAGGGGCCATAAAAGTTAAATCAACATCTACCCATACCCACAGCGCAACTAATTTTACAGACTAGATAAAAAGTCACTCATCGTACTATTGGTACCAACTTTATGGACAAGAATTGTAAACGATCCCCCTTCCTGTGTCCCACCCTTCTACAATACCGATGGGGTGACTTCCCTGTACCTCATACAGAAGATACGAAACTGAAGACAACCTTAATGTATTGTGCACTGCTATAGTTAAACAGTTTTTGAAGTCCTTAACGCCGGCCTTATTCTTTACAGTGCACAGTTTTACTCCCTGTACTTTTTATAGATGAGTTGTGTTTGCTCTCTTGGAAACCAATTTCACTTGAATTTCACTCCCACCCATTCAGAAGTAATGCAGATGTGGAACGTCAGTGTCACTGCGTCAGATATCAGATTATGCTAGTAAAATTATTTATTCCTTATATTAAATGCCTGTCTGTTATGCATGTAAAAGAACTCTGATTCAAATCTTACAGAAATTGACACACTGCATCCTTACATACTGTATTAAACAGTGTGAAAATCATTTTGTTTTTCATGGCTGAAAGGTAATGTTCTGTATGTAAACAACCTGACATTGATTTTTAATAAAATAAAAAATCTGTATATGAGAATATTACATATTACGTTTTTTATTCATAGCATTTCTTTTACCTTAAAGTTCAGGGGATATATTTACTAAGGGGTGAGATTGCAGTGAGATTGGAAAGTCAGATTCGAGTTCACATTCTCCAGATTGTAAAATGAAACTGAGAGCTTGAGTCTAATTGGTTGCTATGGGCAACATCCCCACTTTCCAATCTCACCGCTTAGTAAATACACCTCTAGATCTTTAATGTGATATATATATATATATATATATATATATATATATATATATATATATATATACAAATTAAAAATGAAAGCATATGTAAACTTTTTTTATTTTTCCATTCTTGTAGATCAAAATTGACTACACATGAGTTGAAACTAATGTTATTGAGGTTTATAGTATAGATCCAAATCCCACAGATACAAAACACAAGGGGGAGATAAAGATCCTAAACCAAAACCCGATAAAATGTCTGTGACAGCCAGAGGAAAATGTCTATGGTGTTTGTTCAAGATATTCAGGTTATAGAAAGCTTCCTTAAGGAAGGAGATTTGATAATGTGGTAACCTGCCTGTCTTTTTAAGCACTTGTAGGGGTTTTTTTTCCACATTTTTTCCCCATGAATCATATTTGTTGTTGAGAAAGGTGTTCAAGTGTGTATAATTGTGTAGGTGTAGTGTAGTTAGTGTTAGGCTTTCCTTGATGGGTAGTGGGTTTTTGAAATTCGCATAGTAAAAGTGCCTCTGTTTTTTTTGGGCGAGTTTTGCAAAGTAGTTACTGTTTGCTTATCATAGAAGTATGGTAATTACTGTATGCTTATGTAGAAGTATATTGGTTACTCTATGCCCATGTAGAAGTATATTAGTTACTGTGTGCATATAGTTGTAGTGTTTTCCTATTATATCATAATAAATATTTTATTGCATTTTATAACTGCATTTGCCTGAGTAATTAAAAGAATCTCTAATTGGGTTAGTGCCCCTGGCATATTAGGTTCCATTGGGTAGCCATCCAGAATGGAGTAGGTTTAATAGGGCCAGGTGAGCCCAGTTTCTTGACAACATATGAGAAACATGGTTTGCTGCAGATGTTANATTTGTTGCTTAATCTGCTGGTGTCTCATTGTATCAGAAGAACCCTTTCAACGTCAACTTCTGCATACAAGACGTCCTTATCCTGCCCCACTCTCAGAGATACTAGTCATCTGAAAATACCTTTTCTATTGACTCTATCTGTATCTGGTCATAGATGTTGTAACTATTTAAGTTACTGATAGTGCTTAAGTTGCTGGCTCTATTGCTTTGCTGACCAAGAGAGACCCATACAGAGAGCCAACAGAGTTTCATTTCATCTGCACCCAATATAAACTGTAGAGCTGATGCTGCGTCCATCACCTTTATGTGCTCCTACAGAGAAGGCAATGAGACAATTCGCCAGAACATGCATGCACAGTGGAGGAAGGCTGCATAGACTTCACAGACCTCGAACCATGAAGTGTGCTATTTTTATACACCCTTGCATACACCCCATCCATACAAACCCCTTATTGAACCCTTTAACTGACACACCAATAACTATTTTTTAGCACTCTACTAGAAAACTATGCTGCCATCACTGTGACACCTCAGCACTGTATATACAAAACTGCTGCTAATCTAGCAAGTTCAACGGGAGCATGATCAATATTGGCATCTTGATCTTTTGAGGTTTTCAGTTCAAATTGTACAGACTATTATATGTATAAAAAATTGATTTAGCAAGTTGTGGGAAATATAGCAGTTAAAATCGTAATGAACAGGACAGGACAACCTCTCTGTAAAAACAAATAAGTCTATAATTCAAAAAATAACAAACAATGANAGTGTTAGCAGCATTAGTTCTAGTATTGCCTCTGCAAAACATTAATTCCTACAGTGCTATTTTTTTGGGGAGAATAGTGATTTATGAGGGGGGCCATGTAGAAATGTTGAATAAATATTAAGATGAACATTCTGCTAAACATTTGTAAGTAAATTGTATCCCTTTTTTGTTGATGGTTCCATAATGAATCAGGTTCGTAGGAAGATCAATAGGTCCTAGGGGGGGTGCAGGCTGACATTTGATTTNAAAAGGCTCACTGCTATTGTCTGGGCAGCATCCATCTCACGCCTACTAGCTTTTAGTTGGCAACATTTTGAGGGTTGTAACATCAGGGTTTTTGGATGGTGGTGGGACCGGAGTGGAGAAGCATAGAGAAGTAGGTGGTATTTGCTTATATATTTAGTTGACACTCAGCTATAGTTGTACTGTTGTACACCTGCGTAGTTTAGCAGCCAATGGGTCATGGGTGGGTGGATTGATTCAGACAAAAGTTTCATTACAGTTTTTTAGTGCTTCTGCTAGAGCTGGTGTTGGTAATTTTTTTTGTAATGCTTTACTTGCCATGCTTTGTTGTCCCATCTTAATTCTGTCATGTGTCTTTATTTCTATTCATATTTTTGATAAGGGCTGTGTGCGGACCCATCAACCATGGTCAGTTTATACTGTGGCCACAATCTCCACCCTACAATGTCCTGTTCTCCAGCATTCTCCCTCACCTCTCTCTCTATCCCATCCCCAACCACTGCAAATGGCAGTGAATGATCTGATAAAATGTCTGTTAATTGTCTCAGTGTGTGCTAAGGTCACTTTTATATCCTGGCCAGTGTTTCTCATGAGAAACACTGATAACTGGCTCAACTGTTGAGCCAGTTGCAGAGAAAGAGAAATTAGTGTACTTTCAGTTCCTTCTATAATAGCTATTCCAGTGTNCATGCATTTTCTAATAAAAAAGCATCAGTGTCACATATAAAGCACCCCAGCTTCTGTGGCTATAGAAGCTGCAGCCTCTATGCTTATGGCTCCAGCTCTGACAGAAGGAGTGAAAAGGGAAGCCTTTTTTTCTTGTGTGCTATCCAGATGTGCCATCTTTCATCTAAAACACACACCTCTGGATTGCCCAGAGTCTGTGGCCACTCGCTGCCCACTATTGGGAACCACCTGTTTTCCCATATGAGTTATGACTCAAACATTTAGCTTTTATCTGTTCAACTTGTCAAGTGCTTTAGAGTGTGAAATTATACTATAATTGCTCAAAATAAGCTGTTGGCTGTCATAGAAGACAAATCTAATATTTTAATACCAAGTGTTTTCCACCACTTACTACTAATCAAGGCTTCTCAAAGTATATATAACATACAAATATATTTAATAATATAGTATATATTATTTATTTAATGAATTTTATATGTGTACACATAATTCTAAAATTCAAGAAGATTAAGCCAAAACAAATGCAATGGTACTTAAAATGTTAAAATATTCAATTGAGTTGATGTTCAGAATATATAGCCCCATCTGTGACAATCATCAAAGCCTACATCTAGTTAGCAAAAATAATTGTTTTCATTAGTAATTTTGCTGGGCATACTTTCATAAAACTGTTATTATGATCCATTGGAATCCTGATTCATGTAACAAATTGCCACATTACAATCAGAGGAAACACTTGCAATTTTGCAGAAATCGTCTTTATCAAAGAGGTAATTTTCCTATTTGCAATACAGAACAAGGATTTTTACGCTGCAAGAATATTATAAGCTTATGTGTTTTCAGTGTTATTGTTCCTCTATATTGATGCTACAATGAACAATATACTTGTCCCTGGATAACCAGCTATGTTATTTGTTTTTATGGTCAAGCATGCTTGCCCCTCAGTCAATATTAGTCATCTTATTTTTGGACCCATATTTCATTCTTGAGAAGGCTGGTAAGCAATAATTTATGTTATCAAATTAAAACCTTGCCCAACTTTTTTTAAAGCAACCTAAAATTTCAGTTGAAGCATTTTTTACAATAATGTTGAACATTTTTCTGATTAGGAAGCTGAATAATCAAGTATAAAGTTTAAAGTTATAACAGTTGGTGTCCTATATCTTAGCCTTAAAGCTAATTTCTCTTGAGAATGTTCAATTGTTGCTATTGCATTTAATTTCTTCTGTATGTTCTTAAGCATGTCTTATTTAAACATTTAAGTTTTGTCAAGAGTTTTTTTTTCAGATCAGAAAGTAGAGTAGCTAGGTTACTAGGGCACTATTGCTAAGCTGTGAATGTTCATGAGCATCAAAAGGGGTCAACTTTGGACACACTGCTGGAACCAAAATAAATGGTTCCTTGTCAGTCTGTAGCCATTCATAATGGCATGAGTCAGGGTTGTCCTCTATNACAGTTATTATTTGTTCTCTGCATGGAAGCAGTCACTCAGGTAATTAGTCTTAACCTTTATATCACTGGCATTACAGTAGGGGTTAAGGAGCACAGCCTTGCTCCTTAATGACCTCTTGGCGACCCTCACCAATCCAATCATCTTTTTACAAATATCATGCAAGAATTTCAATCCTTCCGGGACCTTTCCAACTTAAAATCAATTATACAAAATCTGTGGCAATTAATATTACCATGGATTCAACCATATTCCCCTCGCTCTCAATAAAATTGGGTGGTTCGACAGAAGATATTTTCCTTTGGTTGGGTAGAATGCACATTATTTAAATGGTTTTTCTTCCCAAACTTCTTTACTTACTTTAAACCATAACCATTGCTATTCTCAATCACTGGTTCNGGTCTACCCAAAATATTCTATAAACCTTCATATGGAGTGCCCAGAAACTTCATCTTTTTTTGTTGCAGTAAACTTACTGGGGTCTCCAATTACCCCATGTCCATACATATTACAGGGCCATTTTACTAGCAATGACTATATAGTGGATCCAGAGGCATTATTGAGGCATTAAATCATGGGTTTCTATAGAGGACTGCACTCTGAGCATTCCATCATAATTGCACAATGGGTTACCTCAATGGACCATATTCAGACTTTTGGCACTATTGACCAACTCACATCTTACTCAAGAGTGGGCAGACCCATGTTGAATTGCAAAGGAGGCAAAATGTATGTTAGTGTTTGCATGCAGGGAGAATACTTTATTTTTGCATTTTGCACACAGATACTGACCAGCGTTACTGTTATACTGTTATTAGACTTGTGCCAGGAAACATCATCTCTCAACTCTAATGATGTTTGAAAATAATGAAATTTACTCCCCCTACAAAACATCAAACTACTCACTATATCCGTATATGAGTTCCTTGAAGGGTGTATTACCTCTTGAGGGATTTTACTCATGCAACATGGCGCACTAAAACCATTCCAGCTGAATCTGCACTAAAAAAGCCAAATGCCACTCCTTCGCTTCTGACCCCTGCGGTGTTTTACAACCATAGGTATTTCTAAAATCTGCAGAATCAGGGGATTACATTTTAAGTTTTGTCTCATGGGTAACATCTGTCCTGGTTAACATCAGTCCAGAATAAAATGGAAGAACATGTAAAAATTGCTAAAAAGAGGGAAAATTTTTAATTTTACCCTACTTTGCTTTAAAATATATTGCATTAAACCCTATCTTGCTGCGGTATTTGACTGTTCCAAGATAATGATAATATTCTGCAGAGTACTTTGAGAAGTCTATCCCTAAAATGGCGTATCTAAGCCTGAGGTTGACAATTTTTGCCATATATTTAATCCTTGGACACCGCAACACTTTTATACAGACTTCCATCAGAGATTAACAATACTTCTAGACTTTTAATTCTTTAATACTGTAGTGCTTGTGTGTTTATTTCCTTCTGAGAATAATACCACCAATAGGACTTTATGTACTATTGACTTACTCATGACTTACACAACAGTTGGCAAAACAGTGTTGAATTGCAGGGGAATTAAATTTCATTAGTTGCAAACAGTATTAAAGTTGAAAGATGATGTTTCTTCTCCCAAGTATAGTATGTAACAGTAACGCTGGTCAGTATCTGTGTGCAAAATGCAAAAATAAAGTATTTTCCCTGCATGCAAACACTGACATTCATTTTACCTCCCCCGCAATTCAACATGTCTCAGTTAGAATTTTGCCTTTAATAATTCTTTTTTTAAAACTGTATCGCCAGCAACATATTGACAGCAATATTTTAAAANCATATTAAAGAATGTGAAAAAAGTTAGAAAACTTGTGATATTAAAATGTTCTTTTCTTAGCTCAAGTGCCAGCTACTATCCCCTAGTATTATTATACACTAGGACATATGCATCTCATTTCCACTGCCGATGCTTCATTTTTAAATACTCGCTCTGGTATTTAGAGGCAATAGTGCCAGTTTTTCATTAAAAACTGCTGCTACCGCCTAATACTGATGATTATAAATAGAGCCCTATATGCTAATCGCCTACTACATCTAGATCTCTGACCAGTCACATAGTTGATCTGGTGACAGGTCTAGGCTAATCTCCTGCTTTGTCTTGGTTTCTGACCAGTCACCAAATTAATCTGGTGACAGGTCAGGGCACACACTACTCTACTGACTAGAATCAGTAATGAAATGATTTAATATATTATTTAATTATTTAAATAGCTCTGATAAATAGTGAAACGTAAACTTTTTCAAAGTAAAATTCGATAAGTGACTTAAGAATGTTCTTTTACTCTCCCACCGTTATTAAGATCTCTCCTTACTTGAGCCTATATCGCTCCGGGTGTTCCATCAGGTGTGCTGTCGATGGGGAACACTGCAGGTGGATGTAATGGCGACAAAACACAACAGGAAGGTACAGCTTTTTTTTCCAGAACATGGGAGAGCGAGCCCTTGGCAACTAATGCCATCTCAACCATTTGGAACTTTTGGGTAGGATATACCGATACCTATGATACCTCAGATCCTGCGAAGGTACAAGCGGAGAGTGCCACAAACATGTAACAAAGATTACATACTTTAGAGATAGTGCGGGCATTAAGAGTATACGTGGATAGAACAGCAGTGTTCAGGACCACAAAACATCTACTTGTGCTGACAGAAGGCAGTCATAAGAGAAGCAGGGCATCAAAACCCACCATATCCAGGTGGATAAGAGCCTGAATATGCCGTGCATTTAAGGAAAGGAAGCTGGATCGTTCAGTCTGCCTCAAGGCTCACTCAACAAGAGCAATGGCAGCCTCATGGGCTGAATAAGAGTCGGCCACTATTGAAGACCTCTGCAAGGCGGCAGGATGGGCTTTCCTGCACATTATGTGGGTGGACATAATGGCATCAGCAGACGGGAGAAAAATCCTGAGCACGGTAATCTAATCAATCGGGTTCCCCCCGAAACCTAAACTGCTTTGGCATTACCTGTGGTGTACGCTGCCTAAGGGGGAGGAGGAAACGTAATATTACGTACCTGTTAATATTATTTCCTTTACTCCTCTAAGGCAGCATACACTTATATCCCCCCCCCTTACTAACCATGTAATAAAGTTATATTTTTCAGCTTGATAATCAGAAGACACAGGAGACAAAGGAGGAGGCCAGTTATACTATGTGTTTTCTCTTTTCCTGTCCCAGCTCCAACCAGGAAGAAGTACCCGTGGTGTATGCTGCCTTAGAGGAGTAAAGGAATCCACATTAACAGGTACATAATATTTCATTTTTTTTTTTTATTTACGTTTTTATAATTGACAACTGAACTCTGTGTAAAAGTAAAGCTGGTCAGTATTTGTGTGCAATAAGCAAAAACAGTATTCTACAAGCATGCAGAGAATAATAAAATTTAATTTACTTTTCTGGAAATTCAATATGGCTGTGCCTCGGTATACCTTTCAAACTAATTTGTTCGTTATTTTAAAATATCCAGTCCATTGTTGATGGTTTCTTTTTTTTTTTAATCTCAAAACAGTTTAAACAGTTGCTTACCTCTCATGTATGATCAGAAACCACTGGATCAGGTTTACCCCTATTTGTCACTAGTAAGTCTGTAGCTGGCTTCATAATATTTTATTTCAGTATTCAATATGCTGCTCTCCTGGTCCTATAACATTCAGTTTCTGCATATTGTTTTCATATACTGTAGCACTATCCTTTGTCACACAAGCTTTCCACAAAATTTCACCTTGTCATTTACAGATTAAGAGTTTCCCTCATATAACGTCACTTGCAGAGAATTTCAGAATATTTACCAATTACATTGACTATGATTGAGACTCTGGACTGCATCTTGATGGCAGATAAAGCATTATTTTTTGTACCACAGGTGTGGAAAATGAATGCAAGATCTAATACCCTTACAGATCTGGATCCATGAGATCCTGACCTCTGTATAGGTCATGCTATGNAGTAGCATTAAAGGCTGGCTTCAGCCTTTATGTATTACCCAGATCTCCATACGGCCTTGCATACGGCCAAAATGGGCAGACTAGATGGGTCATGTTATCCTTATCTACCTTAACTATGGTACTATGTTTATTAAGTGCTACTTATAGGAGCGATGTTTATATAGCAGCGTCGGCTCCTATGCTGCTAACTACACTCCTATAAGTAGCACTTAATAAATGAAGTTTCAAATGAGGGGAGACTCCATTTGGGCATATGTATTCAGACAGTGATTCAGCTGTGCAACTTTTAAAACAATATATTTGTGATAGATTAGCTGGGTTTATAAGGAGCACAGGAAGTGACAGCCACATGTTCTTGATAAAGGTATATGAGTACCGAAACGCGTTGAATGCATATCAGTGATTTTCAGGGTAAAAGCATTAAATTCCATTGTAAAGTTTAGGTTAATTTCTTATTTTCTCTCCTGTCCAAAAGTGTACCAGAACTAATATGGTACTAAAAAAGCCAGTGATTTATATTAAGCTATTTGACACATTCACAGTGTCAACATTGTGCATTTAAATCATTGTAAAATCAAATTTCCCAAAATGTTACAAAGTCATATATATATGACTTTGTAACACCTAATTATTATCCACTGGTAAAAAAAATTGCATAGTTTACATAAGAATTACATTTAAATACATTTCACCACATTGCAGAAAAACATTCACATTGAAGTTAATCCCCAACAGAGATTTGTTCAGTTTAATCTCTGAACAATTGCTCTNTTTGCACCCTCTAAAGAAATACCTATAATAGATTTATGTACATTATGCACGATTCTCAGAATCTTTATGAGGCAAAAGATCTTAATTAAGATAAATACTACCCAAAGCGATAATTATGAAAAAGTACGTACTGTGAAGGGACAATACTTTCACTTCAATAATTAATTAGAAAAATGTACATCCAGAGTAATGACTGCAGTAAGCTTCTAGTCTTGCATTTTTTTAACATTTGCCTGATGAAAATAAAGTCACTTTAGCGCGTCTTGAAAAAGGTTACAATGACAGTTTAATTCCACAAGTTATAGTAAATTAAAGCCAAGAAAGCATGCTCAGGTAAACACAATGTTCTGCTCATTTATATATTAAAATATTTAAATAGTACAAAACTCAAAAAAGAGAATGTTAAACTGTGTGATAATATACGTTTTGCACTGTGTGGAACTGTGTGGAAATCCTCAGAAACTCCTACGTAATGCACTTCCCACTGCCTTTCCTTAAAAGCAGGTGGTGGGGAAAGCTAGATNCTGGATTTTGGTACGGAAATCTGTATTTTATGCATGAAAAATGACCCTTTTTACACAGCCTGGATCTAGTCCTAGGTTCCTGACAACAAATTAGCTGAATAATTCAGGTAAGAGTCCAGGGATCATGTGTGCAGCTAAAGTAATTCCCTGCGATGCTGCTTACTTATTCTGAAAGTATGCAGTAAGTACTGCTACAAGAATCTGCTGTACTGTACTATGCAGGAGTCGTGGCTTTGCCAAGGGTGTTCAGAGACCAGTATATATACAGTATATATTAACAAAATGTTATAACCATTTGTCACATTTGTAAATTCTATTGCTTTTATATTGCCTGGATGACTATAACGTAGTAGCTAATAACTGATGTATATAAAAATACATAGGGGGCAGAAAAAATGTAGAGCTTTTTAAAATGACAAATCTATATAAAAAGTAACACAATTACATTTGTAGAAACAAAAACCCAAAAAGTTCCTTAAGGCATATATCTTGCAATATATCTATGTAGTTTTCTATATGTAATAGAGGCCCTACAAAACGTTTACATTTTGTCACTTTTTTTTCAAAATTAAAATATTATTGTAACTGAGAGGTGTCAAAGTTTTAACTAATTTCTCATTTATGTCTGTAAAGACTACTTGTTATTAGCTAATGTGTTCTTCAACTTCCATTACTTTTATTATACTAAATAGAATTAAAACTATTGATGCAGTAATTGAAATGATTGCTGTTTGTGCTTATCCTAGCCAATCAACACATCACTCCTGAAGAAAAGATAAAATTGTTTTTATACTGCAGAAAATTGTATTTAGCCCTTGGTGCTTATACCAAGCTAAGCATGCTAAATTAAAATAATAAACCTCTTTTCATTACCACCTTCGGAAATATATTTCAGACAAATTCAGACACTAAATCATTGATATGCTTTCTGCTTCAGGCACTAAGAAAGAGCCATGGGAGCATGTAGACAAGAATACAAGTAAAAGAGGCTTATTGATTCATTACACCGTAGCATACAGTATTTTAACAAAACAGCTTTAAGGCAAAAAAGTTTAATCAAAACATGCATATAAAGCAACAAAAAGAACCCAGAAAAGGCAAAAGAAAAACCACTCAAAATGTTAATATTAATTTCATACATAATATGTACACATACATAGTGTACATATAGTAAATAGTCCATGCACAGACGTAACAACTTATCACCTTTATCTACTTCCCTTATATTACATTGCATTACGTATATGTTGCCATACACTAATATTCTGAAAAAGAGTTGACATATTCCTCTATTATCCTTCAGTATCTCCAGGCTACTATGTGATAATTTACAGATTTTTAATTTTTGATCCTTACTTACTGAATAGGGATCAGTCCCGCCTAACCTGTAACCATCACACTATTAATAGTATGAAACAAAACTCTGTACAGAAGGCCTCAGACTTAAAAAGTGTCAGACTGGGTAAGAAGGGCCTAACAGTGGAATATTATTATGGAGGACCACTACTAGGGGTTTGACCAAAGGGACACAGCCAACCGACAGAGAAACAGAGAATGCTTGACCAGTTGCAAGAATGCTAGAAGGATGGTATATCCTGTGTCAGTTTAAGGGTTCCAGCTGCCCTAGGCTAATGCAGATGATATATTCAGCTAAAGTATTGAATGGGGAGGTATGTAGAGTACGTGATTGGTTAAGCACTTATGAGAGTTTCAAGGAAACCCACCTGAATTTGGGGTATCCAAGTACTGAGCCGAACGACTCGGTACTCTCCTGCCTCTCCCGCCCGCATGTCTTAATTACTCCTTAGTGTGCATTTTGACTGTCGCCAGCATAAGTCAATGCTGTCAGTTAAGAAAGGTTTAATCCACTGTCATCATTATTACATTGATAGCTACTGGTATATATTTTATGGTAGTGCTAGGTCATGGTTCTGCATAAGGTTTAGACTCAATGCACCCCCGTAAAGCGCTGTACTCTAGGCTGCAGCCAGATCAAAATATGGCAAGATAATACATACATGAACTACACTTTGAGAACTGATGCAATCTGATATTGTACCCAGTACAAACAGCAAACAGGTTTAGAGTCACTGATTAATCCTGGAAAATTAACATGACAATATGCAGCGAACTTCATTTATTCTGAAGGCTTCTTTTGGCAATTAATTAATTTCCAGCATGAACGTTAATCAAAAAGAAACAATTTTCATGTATTTAATACAATGAAGAATTCCCAGTTTAGTGTGTTGAACTGTCAACAATAATGGAAAAGTCCATAAAAACCCTCCGATACACTCATGATATCTTGATTGTATTTTAATTCATGACCCCTGGGATTCATGGGAGTCAATTATAAATTAGACATGCAAGAGAGCTGAGACATGCAGGAGATGTGAGACAGTCAGGAGACTTGAGACATGCAGGGGAGAGCTGAGACATGTGGAAGACCTGAGACTTTCGGCAGAGGTAAGACAAGCAGGAGACCTGAGACAAGCGGGAGAGCTGTGGAAGACCTGAGGGAGAGGGAGAGCTGTGGGAGACCTGCAGGAAAAGGAGGCCTGCGGGAGAGGGAGATCTGTGGTTTTACTTAATATAATATACAGTATATACCTAATAGATATTACAATTTTTTTTTGGTTTAGGATCCAGACTGGCATCCATCACATGCTGGGCAAGATAGGTATGAAGCATCCACTGGGTGACACTGGATATGTGGTGACCTTGTTATGTTGGTTTGTGCAGTGTGTGTGTATATTGTTTATTGCTTGTNATGACTGGTGTCTCTTTGTGTTTTATGATCTTGGAGCAGAGCTAACTAGGTTTTTTGGGGTAGTTTATTAAACTTCAGGGGTGGTAGCATGATAGGTAGTGGCATTAAATGAATAGGAACCTCTTTGAAAACTCTTTTGTGAGCTGCCAAAAAATGGCAGGCGCACAGCACTAGTTTCAACGCTAATCTGTCAGTGTCTGGTGGACACTGTCTGGCTCTCATGACTGGCTGTTGGCCCTGTAAAAACCACTAGGTTCTGCCCCTTCTCCAACCTNAAATACGCTAGGTGGGCGGGGAAGTTATATTTAAAATTTACAAATGAGGCATAATTATCCTATGTGATAATTATGTGGCTAAAATTGATATGTCCAAACAATGGCTAAATGGACCAAAAATACTCCTGATAAAANTTTTTTGTGCAATGCTGAACTACTGCTGGGTCGATCACATTAGGAATAGCGCAGGGTTATATGTTGTGTTCCAATCATTAATCAGTGTGTGGCTGCTATTTGATATTCCTGATGGTCTGGGTGAACATATAACGCAGATAATAAGCCTATAATGTAAAAACGCCAGCACATTCATAGCTGAAGAACAAGGGGGGGGGGGGGGCTACATTTAACTTGTAGAATTTATTTTTTTTTGCTTTTTATCAAGTTCCATGCACTTGTATGTAATGCACACTATCCATATAAAAGTCTGGGCTATTTAAAATGCATATCATTTTTTAACATTTTGCGTGTAACAAAATCTTTTCATTTCCCTAAAAATATATATAATTATATATAGTATATCACAGGTTATATACTATAATATTTTAATTTCCATTTTGTTTTAAAATGTTCACTGTATTTATATGTGTGACTCACTCAATTCAATTCAGTGTATGGTAATTTCTCCCTTTCTTTTGTTTTACTAAAAAGAAAAACAACTTAAAAATAAAGAAAAATATCTGTTAAAAGCTGCCTTGCTAATGTCTTTATACACTGAGAACAATTTTATGATAGATGAGGTGTATTATAGGCTGCAAGTAACTCTGAACCTGCAGAGAACCAAATTTTACTTGCATTTTGATGGCAAAATGCCCACACACACATCAGCACATGCTGAAGTTATGTAATATGAACCTGCAGCAGCCTTCATACAAAACAGCATGTCCAGTTCTTCAAGGCTGTATCCATTGTGTTGCACAGCAATGTAATTCATAGTTTGTGGCCCTCCTTTTTTGACTCATAGGGAGCCTTTGCTGTTTCCCTTCACATACTGAATTTTCATTTAGTTTTACAGCTGGAGAATTTAGTACAAATAAACACTACCCTGAATGGGAGCAACCGTCGATCAGTTTAGAGTACACAACATGCTGTTAGTTAGAAAAATAAATTATCCAGGTTTAGGTAGGGATAAATATTGTTGAAACGCCTTTCAGGGATGCTCATCTAGTATGTGTTAGAAAAATATGTGTTAGAAAAATAGTTTTAGTTATTACACAAAGAATCGGATATGTGATACCCCAGTAAAAGACCTTAAAGCATTAAAAGTTCAGATCAGTATTTGTTCAGTTTAAACTAGTTTAAGTTTGATCTGTAACCAACAACATGTGATGTCTGGCTGGCTACATATGTGAGAGCTGATATAAATTTATATATGTATTTGTATAGTGTGTAGTGAGCTGAGAGATGGATAACAACCGTGTGAGATGGCAGAGAGATCAAGCGAGTCTCATGCGAGACCGAAGTTGGAGCACCATGGAGNTGGAGGCAGTCCGTGCTNGCCGAGAGTGAGTTGGAGACAGTTGGAGGACCAGGCCATGACTAGTTCCTAGAGGGAACCAACCAAAAAACCGGGGAATGAGGTTCTTCTGGCGGAATACAGGGNATCAGTAATTTGCGTCATTGATAGGAGAAAGGTGCAGTGTTCAACCGTCAGACGGACAATGCCCACCAAGGCAAGTGGTTGAAAAACATTGGTNGTCAGAAGTCACAAACCTAATATGACCAATGATATGGAAGTAGGTCTGGAGTTGGAGGGGATAAGAAGACATCCACTCCGTTGAGAGATCTAAGAAAAGGGAGAGAGTATGCAGCTCGTCATAAGCAGAAATGGTGCGAGGGGTGGGGACTATGTAAGGAAGCAGAGTGGCTAGCAGCCAAAATCCTAAGNACTGTCATGTCATCCCTATGTTAATGGAAAAGTAGAGCTGACCATTCTCTACATTTAGCCCTCAATTTCCAATTAAATACAAAGAGGTTTATTCAATCCCGCTTTGTGCAGTATTGCCCATAGTAACCAATCAGATTCAAGTTCAAATTCTCCAGTGTGTGAAATGAAACTGAAAATGAAAGCTTGAATCTGATTGGTTGCTATGGGCAACATCCCCACTTTCCAATCTCACTGCAATGTCACTGCTTAGTAAATATACCCCAAGATATGCGGTGCTGTAATATACGGTAAAAAGC
>JABWIB010004464.1:18232-31700 GCA_016617825.1 Platyplectrum ornatum
AAAACCAAAACCAAAACACGGGCGTCAGTGAACATCTCTAATATATATATATATATATATATATAATTGTATTTATTACACTTTATAAACATAAATTATCAGTAAAAATAATTTTACCTTTACAAGCAGGTGGTGGACCCCATCCATAGTAGAAGCACTGTGCTAAAGGTGTGTCAGGAGGCCTTTGTCCATTAGGGCAGGAATATTCAAGTCTATCTAAATTTTTATATGTTTTCCATTTAAAAGTACAGGTAATTGCTAGGGAAAAAAACATAATAAAAAGTCAATTTTCTTTGCATAGCTTTGCTGAATAGGATTTTTATATGTGAAAAACAAGCAACAAAGTAACAGTGTCCCTTGTGTTATGTAGACATAATGTGAAAATACACTTGTATTTCTGATTGGGTGGTTTAATCTGGTCTTGATTTCTCTTCTTTCCTGTCATACAAAGATGATTATTCATATTCAGTTTATACAACTGGGTGGGTCATTCATTGGTTGTTGCTTAAGTTATACATATTTATGGCCCACGTTTTGTTTTATTAATCTGTTTTTAATAAATACTTTTCTAATGCAGACATTCCACGGGTTAAATGTTCTTAAACAAATTAGCTAAGTTGCCAGTGACGCACTCAGGGGGTTTATAGCCCAGAAACTCCATAAATGAAAATATCCTTTTGTGTGTTATACTTGTGTGTGTTCAGTAATCAGTGGCCATGACTTCTTGTAAGAGACATGCAGCAACATCTTACATGGCGTTAATGGAGCACTGATCATAACACATACAGAGGCAGCCACTCTCTTTTTTAAATTACATTCACAGACTATTCTGTGATCTGCACTTCCACTGTCAAGAGCCAGCCTCTCCAGCCAAGGGCTCTCCTGCAGTGATGGAAGGAGGGGGGGGGGGAGGCTGTCATGCTGGTAAACCTCCCCTCTCACTGTCATGAGGGTTCAGTGCAGAGTTCCTCCATCTCTTTCCCTTGGCCCCAGCCACACCAACCTTGCCCATGACACCGCCCAACCCCACCCAGTACTGCCCCCAGATGGGAAGTGTGGATGTGAATGTCAGCGTGTTTGTGCGTGCATGTGAATGTATGTGAATGTGTGTGTGCATGTGAATGTATGTGAATGTGTGTGTGCATGCGAGTCAGGTACAAGGCATTTATAGAAAACAATCTAAACTTGCTTGTGTAGGTAACATTAAGGGACTGATGTGTATGTAGTGTGTGTGCATGTGAATGTGTGCATGTGCATGTGAATGTGTGTGCGTGTGCATGTGAATGTTTTTGTGTGTGTGTGTGTGTGTGTGGGGGTGTGCATGTGAATGTGTGGGTGTGCATGTGAGTCAGGTACAAGCCATTTACAAAAAAACAAACTTGCCTGTGTAGGGAACATTTACTGTGTAAGTAGTGTGTGTGCATGTGAATGTGTGTGTGTGCATGTGAATATGTGTGTGCGTGTCAATGTGTCAGCCTAAGCCCCGCCACCTTTGAACGCACAAGTTGCGACTATGGTAAAAAATAAATGAATATCAATGTTTGTCCCCTTAGCGGGACAAACTGGGAATCGGGAGGGACAGCGGGACAGTCCCCCAAAAGTGGGACTGTCCCGCTGAAAGCACTCCAAAAAGAAGAAAACAAAGAAATGGAAATGACATGTATGTAGTTAATTATGTTAATTTATCCCACTTTCCTATATCTTATAAATAAGATATATCTTATTAAGGTAAAGTTAAACTATATTTTATAGCTTATAATTGTAAATGTTTGACATGAAATTTTGTTAAGTATAAAGATCCAGACTTTTGCTCCTGCTGAGCTTTCATAGACTTCTAAAACGTACTGAAGAATTAATGAAGAAAAGAAGAAAAACTGTCTTACGTTTACACTGTGGAGGGGCAGACCATCCTTCAGAAAGACATTGTGAACTGTCTTTAAGATATCCATTTGATGATTTATACCCAACGTTACATTCATACTGCACATATTCTCCAACCTCAAATTCATCTTTATTTGGTTCATACGTTCCATGTTGACGTGAGCTAATGGAACAGGTCCCTGGAAGAAAGAAAAGGTGTTGTAGTTTATGTACTAAATCCAGAATCTGAACATAACATTACATTTCTAGAACGGGTTATCTTTTAGTATAGCGTGAAAGAGCGAGTACAAAAAGTATGTGCAAAAGGTGTTATCCACCTCTGTACTGTGCAATGTGCTGAGGTGTTGTAAAGGTATGTACTTCGTGCTTTAACATGCACACAGTGTTCAATTCAATTGTAACTCAGTTACACACTTTGCACACAACTCAGCTTTACAGTTAAATGCAGAAAGGAACCAGTAAAAGCATTGTTTAGTACTGTAGTACACTTCATGTATAATGCATTATTAGCATCTATAGATCTACTGGACTGGTCAAGAGATTTACAAGCATCATACATGTGGATAGCGCACCCTCTCCAGCTCCTGCACATCTGTTTGCTTGAGCCACAGCTTGGTCTGTAACATTGAGGTTTGAGGATGCATTTACCACTACACACCAACAATTTCTATATTTAGTCTAAATATATAAATGTATAAATAGCAAATAAAAAGGCAAATGGATGCATGTCTAGATTGATCATGTTATATTTATCCCCAGTCTACCAGCTTCAGCTGTCACTCACCTATTCAGACAAGCTTACCATACATACCCCCCAACTGTCTGGCTTTCAGCGGGACAGTCACGCTTTTGTAGGACTGTCCCGCTGTCCCTCCCGCCTCTGTGTTTGTCCCGCTGAGGGGACAAACTTTTTTCAATGTGATGCCGCGTGTCGCGGCATCAAAAGGGGCGGGGCTTGTGTCCCGCGGCCCGGACCTTAAAAGTTGGGAGGTATGACCATATTCCTCTACTTAACATGTTCTACTCTGCTTATAACTACTTACCCACAATTTCTGCTAGTAGCACTGCTGTGTGACTGGATCACACAGAGCACTTTTACATTACAACCTGGCTGGTGCATCCATTGTATAATAATAGCACTTACCCCTCTGTATCAATCCCCAATATTCTATAGAATGTAAGCTTGCGAGCAGGGCCCTCTTCCCCACCCATTCTGTCTGTTACCACCTAGTCATGTCTTATTTATTGTTAAAATTGTAAAGCGCTATGTAATCTGATGGTGCTATATAAAAACCTGTTAATAAATAAATAAATAAATACCTTCCGCAGATGAATTATGATATGTGTGACTGCCACTTTTTCAGGGTTTTTTTTGGTTCTTTGTGTTTCTTCATTTTTTAATTTTGGATTGGTTTTACAAAACCCACCTTTGCATGTTTTGGTTTTGGATCTGTATTTTTCTTTTACAAATAATGATAAAATGGCTAAAATTACAGAATTTGGTCCTGTTTCTGCTCCTAAAGTATTATAAACCTCAAAACATAGTTTTGACTTTATACATAGGTTAAGCCAAAAGGTAGTTGGATGAAAAAACCCATTATCATACCAGGACAAAAATCTCCACCTCTTATGTATGAAATTTTTTCTACCCAAATCCAGACAACAACTGTCAAACTGTGTGTAGCATTTGCTGTATATAAATGCCTATCATGCTATCAACATTGAAGTTTTAGAAACCACCCAAAAAACCTTGGAGCATTGCTTAACCCCAGTGGTGAACACAGGGGGGTTTCTAGTTGCACTGAAACTCCCACAAATGAAAATAAGTAAAAAAAAAATGTAAAACATTAATACACAGAGCGACAGACGCTGTTACTCGGTGTATGCTTTTATCGTCTTCACATCTTCTTGTAAGAGAGCTGCAGCTGCTTCTCTCACACTGATACATTGTATCCACTGCTCACAGTCTACACGGAGCATCATTGTCTCTCACACTGATACATTGTATCCACTGCTTACAGTCTACACTGAGCAGCAGCATCTCTCAATAATTTAGTCATATCCAATTAGCATAGCTTAAAATCGACTCAGAACATGGTGCAAAATATTTCACAGTGAACACATACATAATGGTAAGATAGTTTTAAAAACACTCACATACAAAACAAAACAAAACGTAAAAGTCCTTGCTGCAACTTTCATGAAAGCAGGGGCCTTGGTGGGGCTTGGTGAAACAGGCAATACTTGTCAACCAACGCTTTACCGTGGCCATGCCACGGGATGAAGGGGAACAAGACACAAGGATCTGTAAAGGTTGGTTTGGGGGCCGCAGGATGGGATGTTCCGGTCTGCAGCTGCTGACGGCTTGTCCAGAGCTTCCTCCTCTCAATAGAATAGGTGTGAGTAAAGCAGGCATTAAACCTCAGCAGTTGGATTAACTCCAATTACACCTCATCTCTCCGATGTCACAGTTACACTCAACGACAGGCTCCCGGGCTCGGTAGATGGAACGTCGGCTACCTCCCTGGCGGGACTGGACTCATGCTTGTCTGGCAGCTGCGGATCGTCCCAGACCTCCTCACCCATGCCCACGCGAGAAATTTCACCCGGGTCGTATAAACAGGCCTATACCCCCTCTCCATCAGACAGTCCTCTGCCATTGTCCTCACAACTCTCGATGGGTCGGCGGATTAGGTTGCAGGTGATAAACCCAGATGTGCTTGCTCTGACCACTAGGCCAACCACTTTTCACAATGCCGGGCCACACAAACTCTCCCCTTCTTCCAATTTGTCCAGTCTCACAGTGGCTTGATGTACACGTTTCCAGGCCACTCCACTGCTTCCACCAACTCCCCCATGCAATCTCCGAGAGGTGACTGGCTCCTGTTGGGCTCTCCGCGTTACCGTACGGCCTGTAGTAGACACGGGACTGTACGGCCTCACCAGGTGCTCTGGCTGTCCCGTGGGTACATATTGCACCTTCCTCTCCTCAGCTGGGCTTGGCACTGCCCATGGGGAAACAAACAGGGTCCCCTCCATCTCAGTGCTGTGATCTGTCAGGTCTGCCCAATCACACAGGAATTCCACCTCTTCCTCAGACAGATTCATTGGCTCTTCCATGTTGTTAACTCGCCAGTTACGTATTTCACCATCAAGATCTTATCCGCCTTTCTCCTTTTCCCATGCGCCGGTGCTTTTATACTTGCTGTGGAACACGTGTGATACTCAGACAGTCTGTATATACTCACCTTACAGATGGGACCGGGAGCATGGGGAAAACAATGGCCGCAGCCATGGCGCGATCGTGCTACTATGCGTGCTGCCAACGTGCAACTACTCTGATGAATCCTACACTTTTGAGAGGCTACAGCAATAGAAGCTGTAGCCTCTGTGCTTAAGGCTCCAGCACTTTTCTTCAGAAACATGCAACTCTGAAACGCCCGTACTGTGCAGACTCTGAATCAGGTCAAGTACTGCACAAAGAATAAAATTGTCTAAAAAATATACAACAATGTAAATTATACAATTAATTACAGAGAAACAATATTACTGATTATTATAAAAAGCATGTAAGATCTAGGCAGAGTCTCAAATATATATATATAAAAAAAAATTTTCTCTCCCTGTGAGGGCTACATTTGGGAAAAAGGACCCCTTCAACTTCTATTCTAACCACTATCTGTTTCTATATTAAAAAAAAACATGCCTGCCTTATCAAAAATTAGAACTAAACTCTTCTTTATATTAAGTATGTATTTTTTGGGCATTTGGTGTACCCAGTTTATCAGTGCGGTCTGAGCTTTTGTGATCTTTGGCGCCTTAAGTACTTGCATTTTTCTATAAAATTACATTTATTAAAATTGTGTGAATGGATTAATTTCGGTTTCAACTATATTTAAAAAAAAAAAAAAAAATGTTAGTGTAAAGTAGTAATGTACCTGAACATAATTGTTTAAGCTCTAGCCTTCCAGTGAAGGTTATTTTCCCAAAGACATCTTGACACAACATAAGGATTTTACTTAGTGTAAAGGGACATACAAATAAAATTTTTCCTCTGTACTCATTGAGAAAATTGGTGACATGGAGAGGGAAATGGCCATTGTATATATGCAGGTATCTTCTCCGCTACCTGCCATTGTATATATGCAGGGGAAAATATAAGATTTAAAACCTTAGAAAATGAATATTGCCTTTAATCCACCGAGCATGCTGAACAGCATGCTCTGTCCCACATGAAGACTGGTGAAAAAGTAATGTAAAGTAATATTGAACAGCAGGAGATTTATATATCATATCTCATACAATATATGTTTATATGTGACGTTCTGTATATAAAACAGTAAAACCATTCTACTCACTGGAACATTTTGCTGGAGAAAACTGTCCATTAGAAAGGCATATTCTCTTCCCATCTGTTTTTCCATCTGGTGTTTTAAAACCTTNGTGACAGGTGAATTCTATTTCCTCTCCTTCCAAAACGTTATTTGATGTATATTTTATATTCGCATTAGATATTGGAGCATCCCGATTCTGACATACTCCTAAAAGAAATATATGTAAAATATAATTATATGAAATACAATTATTATACAATATATAACACTGGACCTCATTCAGACACAATACACAATTGTGTATTGACATGAGGATCCTTTGTCTTATGAACCAGGATTGTTGCAGGGGAGTTACATTTAATTAGATGTAATCAGTATTACATGTGAGAGATGATGGACCTGATTCTTCTGAAACATGCAGCTCTGAATTTTTCCCATGGACATTTACCTTCTTCCAGCTACTATGGCCCAAGAGGCTACAGAATTAATATGCCAGGGCACCATGACTGAGAAGTAAAGAAACGGGAATCTGCCATACATTAGATAAAGCATAAAGACTGTGGAGCAGTTACTGGACGGACAATTTATTGAGAAACATAAGACTTGCTCAGAAATGCTGCATAAAAGAATCCTGTCTTGTGTAACAAAGTAACTTCCAAATGATAAGCACGTTGAACAAGGCAGAGAATACACCCAAAGCATCTCACTGTATGTGGGTTTGTCACTCCCACAAAGACAGCAAAAACTATAAATATAATCCACCCAAAATATAACCAATTACAGGAGTGCTAATACAAACAAAGTACTAAAATAAACACNATTTTATCATGTTACAATTCTATT
Source organism: Platyplectrum ornatum (assembly GCA_016617825.1). NCBI lineage: Eukaryota > Metazoa > Chordata > Amphibia > Anura > Limnodynastidae > Platyplectrum > Platyplectrum ornatum. Next base: position 25,291 of record JABWIB010004464.1, read on the forward strand.
AGAACACACTTGGTGCACAAAATAAAAACTCTTGATTACCAATCCCCACATTGAAAGGAAATTAACCCCTTCTATTCAAAATGTTGTAATGAATGGAGTGTGTAGGTCAGTCCTGGAATGGGAGTATTAATAGATGGTCAATGCTCTCATACAGGTTAGCAGTCAACTCTATATAATGAAAATCCCTGGCAGCATATGATTTCTCAGGAACAGGGGCAGATTGTGTTTTTATCCCACATATATCATAAAGTGGTAATAGTGTTTCTATACACTTATTCACTCCGTATAAAGGCTTATCATACATGCTTCATATGAATGTCAATAGATATTGGGGAGGTTATTAAGAATCAGTCTCCGCTGCAGAGGCAATCGTATAGGAGTTGTTTATACAGTAGTACAGTATCAGGGTTGCCTACTTTTGCTAATTGATTTCAGGGAGATTGTGACAAGCGCTTCACAAAAGGGGTGTGTCATGTGGATAGCTCCACCCATGGGCGTGTCTAGCTTTGCATGAGAACTATTTCACAATAAAAATAGCAGCATCAGTATTTATTATTTCTTAAATTGTCAGTAAATAATCACTGTCACTATTTANTGTGAATAGATGTAAATAGGAGAACCAGTAACTTCATTATCTGTACAGAAATATGACACAATGTGTGATTTCTATCATCATAACTGAATGAGCATCAGGGAGATTATCCAGCACTTCAGGGAGTCAGGGAGATCACCCACTATTCAGGGAGTCTCCCTGATATTCCGGGAGAGCTGGCAACCATGATATATATATCCCCACCTCCATCTCCTTATAATTGATTATCCTTAGCACTTTTGGGGATATAGGGCTGGATTCAGCTTTTCACTCTCATGGGTAAAACCATGTTGAATTGCAGGGGGGAGGTAAAATGAATGTCAGTGTTTGCATGCAGGGAGAATACTTTATTGTTGCATGTTGCACACAGATACTGACCAGCGTTACTGTTACACTGTTATTAGACTTGAGCTGGAAACATCATCTCTCACCTGTAATACTGCTTGCAACTAATTCAATTTGCCTCCCCTGCAATTCAACATGGTTTTGCCCACTCTTGAACACTATTTTTCAAAGAAACATCTTTAACTTTTTTCTAGACAATATATACGAGCATAATCTTTTTATTTCTTCATAAAGTTGATCACTATAATAACAGAAGAATAGAAATATGTTTAAAAGATTTCCTGAGCTTTTTTTCTCACAATTTTACCAGAACACATCATTGCATAATGGTTTCGATATTAAAAATAATTTATTTTATCTATATAATCCAGGGCTTCATTTANATGAATGTCAGTGTGTGCATGCAGGGAGAATACTTTATTGTTGCATGTTGCACACAGATACTGACCAGCGTTACTGTTACACTGTTATTACACTTGTGCTGGAAGCATCATCTCTAATCTGTACTATACTGATTGCAATTAATTAAATTTGCCTCCCCTGAAATTCCCTAGCTTTATTTTTTACGTTTTTGATTCAACTAGGACCCAATGCTATATATTTTTATTATGTTAAAATAAACAATACCCAGGAGGGTGAAGTTTTAATGTATTGAAAGACTACAGAGTGCCTTTCTTGGACTTACATTATATATTAGCCATGGAAATGAAGAGTTGAAATGGCATCCAGTTAGAATATGCTCACATGGTGAAGACTTCAAGTGCAAGCATTAATTAATACAGCCGCTGGCCTCGGAAACTACCCACAGGTTCCCAGTTGTCCCACTGACTGCTTACTGTGTAACTCTAGAAAAGTATTATTTTTTCTCAAATGTAAAGATGACTGTTCAAGGTCATAACCTTATATCTTTCTCTTACAGAGTGTGGCCTAAATTTACTAAGCAGAGAGATTCAAAAATGTGGATGTTGACCATAGCAACCAATCAAGCTCTGTTTAATTTTACATACTTGAATCTGATTGGGTGCTAAGGGCAACATCTCCACTTCTCCACTTCCACATTCATACTGACAGATTATGGCAGTTAACATCATATATTTAGGACTATTGATGTCTGTTTTTACAGAGGCAGCATTGTATAAGAATAGCCTCTTTAAGTATATCTGTTCTGCTTTGATGCACCATCCCATTCCCAAAGCAAACATTTTTTTTACAGAAAGACCTAAATGCACTAAGCAGGGAGATTGCATGGAGATTGAAAAGTGGGGTTGTTGCTGGGGGCGATATTACATTTTCCCAGGCTCGCATCGCCTCGCTATGACAACATCACCCCCGGCATTTACAAAAATTTACCTGTCCGGCAAAGTCTCTCGATGAGCCTTGGGATCACTGCTGACATTGATGTTGCTCCAGGTCCTGGCGCATGCCAGTCCTTACTACTACGCATGCGCCAGATGCCGGGAAACATCGCTGTCTGAAGGAATCTCGCGGCTAATCTATAAGGTGAGTTAACTTTTTATTTAACTTTTTCTAATTTTTACAGTTTCACTGCAGTCTCCTAATATCCAATAGAGAAAGGAAAAGGGAGGTCTATGGGGAGACTGCAGGAACACATCAGTTATCATTGTCTTCAGACAGCGATAATTGTAAATGACAAACACTTCGATTTCATATAATAAAGTCAGAAAACAGACTATCATATGAAATCAATGATTTTAGGGCATAGTAAATGGAGTACTAAAGCTGGCCATACATTGTGCAATAAATTGTTCCAATTCTAAAGGTTTTTAGGCAAAACCATGTTGAATTGCAGGGAAGGTAAATTTAATTAGTTGCAGTCAGTATTACAAGTGAGAGATGATGTTTCCAGCACAAGTCTAATAACAGTGTAACAGTAACGCTGGTCAGTATCTGTGTGCAACATGCAACAATAAAGTATTCTCTCTGCATGCAAACACATTAATTTCAACATGGTTTTAACCAATCTTTCGAATGGAACAATGTATTGCATAGTGTATGGCCAGCTTAAGAGCTTGAATCTGATTGGTTGCTTTGGGCAACATCCCCACTTTTCAATCTCCCTGCTTAGTAAATTTAGGCTATGCTGTTCCACAGCATATGCTACACATGTGTGATGCCCCAGACCCTGATATTAGGAGTACTACACACAGCACTATGAATAGAATGAAATGTCGAGGGAAACCTCAGCTTTTACTTATGGTTGCACCACTACAGTGCCTAACCCAGCCACAACCTGTCACTGGCCGAAACCAGTGATGAAGGGAAAGGCGAGGAGACCTACCCCTAACAGCTACCCAACCTTTTCCATTTTCTCCCTAGCCCAATCAGCACACAAGTTTTGAAAATGAACACAATATATTTTCTTGGACTAGGGTTCCCAGAGGGAGATCCCCGGCTCAACATGCTAACTTCAACATAGTTACATAGAAAACAATAAGGCTATTTACTGAATACATTTTGGCATCTTAAATCAAAATATATTATACTGAGGACAAAAGTGCATGATATTTCACAGAAAACATATGACAATGGGCAAAACTCTCACGATCTCCACTAAAACAACAAATGTCCTCTCCACAAGTTCAAGAATGTGCAGGCTGGGGTTGGCGGTATAGGCAATATTCATCACACATAGGTCTACCCTGGCCTTGCCACGGGATGAAGGGTGGTCAGATTCGAGGGTCTGCAAATGTTGGTTCTGTGGAGGTGACAACCCCGGGTGATGTCTCGGCCGCGCAATAGGGTATTCCAGTCATAGGCTCCCATCTGCGGGTTCCCCGCATCTTCCAGCATATATAATAGCCATGTAAACCGTAAATCTCCAACCTTAATGAGTGTATTTTCTCAGTCTGGAAACTCACTGGGAGCAAATCACTCACATCAACAGCAGACTCCCCGGACTCAGTCGACGGGATAGTGTTGGTTTCATCCCCCACGGGACTTAACTCACCCCCCATAACTGACAGCTAAGGATTATCCCAGACTTCCTCGTCAGGTGCTTACAAGAAGACTCTCGGTTGGGACTGGTATACAAGCTTCCACCCACTCCTCTACCCCGCACCCTCAGGTCCTCCTCCCAGTTCTCAGTCGGGCGATGCACAATCACCGGTCTCCATGGGATGAATTCATCACGGTCCTCCATGTTGAACGTCACCTCCTCCAACCACTGGGTCAACTTCTGGAGCCACTTCTCCCTGTGCCTGGCCACAAAGCCTCTACTGTTCTTCCTGTTGCTTCTGTCTCTCATGGCTTCAAGTAAACATTCCTAGGCCACTTCTCCACTTTCTCCGGCTCCCCCTGTCCAGTCCCCGGGAGGTGACTAATCTCTGCTGGGCCGCTCACCGATAGATGCTTGACTATACAGCCTCACCAAATGAACCAGCCGTCCCATAGGTGAGTCCGGCAACTCCATTTTCTCAGTTGGGCTCTCTCCCACTGCCCATGGGGAAACATACCGGGTCCCATCAAGTTCTTCCTCTCTCGGTGCTCCGATCTTCCAGGTCGCCCAATCACACAGAGAAGTCACCTCCTCCTGTCAGGACCCAGTCAACACTTCACACATGCTAAATGAATACATCTTACATTTACAGGCATAAAAACAGTAGAGAAATCATTAGTGGTAGGTGACTGCCTATAAATATCTATCCCTAAACATATCAAAGGAAGAAACCAAATGGATCTGCAACCTGGATACCCTTTTCCTAAAACAGCTTAATCCAGATTTCTATTTTTAACTTTATGCTTCATACTATTAAGTATTAACTGGTCTAATTGTACAAATCACATCAAATATCTATTATCATATATCATTCAAGGACTATTTTGTTTATACTGTTTGCATTATGGTAGTCTATTCCTTAAAATGTGCTTTTGTTACTGTTTTTTCTAGTAAATATTTTTTGTTTTTACGTCATGCTTCTTTAAACACTGTGCTCTAATCAACATTGTTATAGGAGTATGCACCAGTCCTTTTACACTGGGAGGTTGATCCAGAGTTTAGGAGTAAGGGCAAAACAGGTGCAAGTGTAGTAGTATAAACTGTGAAAACTGAATTATAGTTTAAATGTGAAGTTTCCTATCTCAGCTCCAATTTATAAATTAAACATAAAGCTAGGTTTTATGTGAGATTTTTTGTGCAAAATCAAATGATATTCTCTGAATGCAAAATTACAATGTATTTGCGCTCCTCAAATTGCAATATGGTTTTGCTCAGCTCTACACTTGCACCTAATAAAAGGTGTAAGTTCAACTGTGGATCAGCCCAAGGGACTATAGAACATAGGTCTCTATTTATAAAGCCCTTAATGATTAATTTTAAACCAATAAGGGCAGTTATCTGCCCTTATCGCTTCAAAAAGAAACGTCTGTTATTTAAAAAACCTCAGAGCAAAGTCTATCACTCTGCTCCAAGCGGTAATACCTCGCCACCTCAGAGTGGCAAGGTGGTAGCGGTACCCCATTCACCTCCCCTCTAATCTATTATTAGAGGGAGGANGGGAAAGGAAAAGCGGGGTACATGTGGGGACACCGCCGGGATACTGTTCCCCTTGTCTCCCCTTAAGAAAAATGTTTAAAAAAATATCAGTGGTGCTCCTGGTTCATATGATCAGTAAAAAGAACAAAAAAATAAAAGATTAAAAATTTACCTGATCGGTGTCTTCAGGCTCCGGTCCCAGCACATGTGCAGTAAGTTAATTATAGAACTTAGAAAATGTTCTAAGTTGCATAATTCAGCTACTACGCATGCGCCGGGCACAAAGTAGAGCCGAAGCCACCGCATCGCTTCGGTTGCAGTTAAGTTTTGTTTTTTTAAAAATTTGAGTGATGGTTCCAGACTTGCAAAGCGATCCTGGCATGCATCCTTCACCTAAAAATTATTTTTTTTTATAAATAGATCCCATAATTGATAAATATTATAGCATGAAAATGATAAACTACTACTCAGCATCATACACTATATTTGAGAAGCTCAAAAGTGTTTCCTATATTACTATAGACACTTAAGAGTTTAGAAGTAAGCAGCATGTCATACTGTAGGTTGAAGTACACAAAAATGGTTATGTGTAATAACTAAATTACAAATTTACTATGGCTAGATGGGGCTTGATCAAATCCCTCCAATTCTTTTAATGAATGGGGATGGATGAAGTGATTTAATGTAAAGAGATTGACCAACTCTCCTAAAATACCAGGAGAATTGCCTGAAAGTTATTTTACAGATTCAGCACAGTCCATTTACACTCATATCAATGTATGTTTGAATTATCTGAATAAAAGACAGGGGTTGAAGTTTTATAAGTGATGAAAAAAACTATAGAAGTGATTGTAATCAGCTTACGTGAACATTTTGGCTCGTAATCCCATCCAGTTTTAGTGCAGTAGCTTCTTCCATAGTAACTTCTCTCATGTGATGCATAATTATCATTACAATAATAAAGCACTGAAGAACGAGTTG
>JABWIB010004465.1:4567-18981 GCA_016617825.1 Platyplectrum ornatum
ATTTTACTGAAAATCGTCAGTGTATACGTCAGTTTAGTGCAATATCGCCTGACGAATACACGTTTTTTCGTCAATGGATATCGTTAGCATTCGTCAGCCATTACATATCATCAATAGAAATCGTCACTTACTGAATACTATACATCACCAGTCATTGACCATTTCAGATCACTGACGAACCCTGACGATATGAAATCTCAGCAAAAATCGTCAGTTAGTGAATTCCCCCCCATGGTGTGAGACCACCTGGACATACCACTCCCTGAATGTCCAGGTGGTCTCTGCTGCTAGACTACAAACCCTGAGTGTATATGCTAGATTCCCTGGCTCATGCCATGATGCATATATCCTGAGGCAGTCTGGCCTTTTTAAGGATTTTGAGACCCATCAATGCCCGAGGGTTGGATTTTAATAAAATTTTGGATAAATAATGACAATACTTTGGTGCCTTGATAAGTATGGTTGGCAACTATTCAACGAGGAAGGTGGCTCATATTGTGTGGGCTTGTACTCAAATTGCCAAATGAAATCAACAGAAATCGAGTTGCCTTTCAAAACGACACATGAAATCAACCATTAGTGAATACTACAAATCCCCAAGGTAAGGTTATTTGAAATCCCTGTGATTACAAATCCCACTCCAAATAAACCTTTAGTAAATTCTCCCCTATGGGCCAGATTCAATTAGCCACAAGGATGGGAAAAAGCATGAAGTGCACCTTTTTCCATTTATTACAACAAGAAAATGTTGTGTTTCTATTATACACTGTGATAACTTATGTGTGAAGTGTGTTCTAGAACTCACTTTGCGTTAGATTGAATCTTATTTTGTTAATTTTAGATCTGAGGCCCCCCCGTGTAAGTGGTCCCAGCCCACTGAAGCCTTAATCCAGCTATGCAGGGACCCGACAGTAGAGGTTAGGATGCAGTCCAATGAGGTCAAAGTATAATGATGTCACAGTATAACAGATAAGGCTGCATGCACTCAGTTCAATTAGAACTCAGTAACATGTGCCGAAACACTCATTGAGAGCATTTAATCTTTATTGTTTTATCTGTTTTACACTATTACATTTGTTCTTTTAACTTTTTAATTTAACTCATTTTTATATGATTTCCTAAGATTTTTTTAAACCTTATTTCAACAGTTTTGGTAACTTCTATAGGCTTTAGGGGATTAAATAAACATATTTGTTAACAAGAGAGAGCATTTGTTCTCTACAAAAGGAAGAACACTGCTGGAAAGACACCCCCTGCTGAAAATATCTGCTATAGCTCAGCTTATCTGAAGAGTATTTGTAGACTGAAGGAATATTGTATAACCATGTTTGCCAGAAAATGAAAACTGTTTGTCAGTGCGAAAACAAAACCAGCTAACATTAAAAGAACCTTTGACTAAATATCATGTAAAGATAACATACATCCAACTTTCCATAAGCTTAATAGACAACAGCAACAAGAATATAAAATAAATGATGACATTTTTAGTCCATTATGTATTATTATTGAGAAAGTAGCATGGATGCCATGAAACGTGTCAGGTTAAAGTAGTCCTGTTTTTATCTTCCCGAATGAGAGGGAGAACCAACTTAAACTGAAGAGCACACTTATAGAGATACGAGCAGCTGGAGTTTTGCTACACACAAAGGAACGGATAATTGCGGCACATAGAAGAGAGGCTCTCACCCATTAGGTGATGTGAGTGGAATAGTTGCACCACCGGTGTTCATTAGCCACAATATTCTACATCACTTAAGAACCAAAAGGATCCCCTTCTCCTGTTATATTGGCTGTACCCACATACCATAAACATTTCCCCTTCCCCCTTTCAAACAGCAATTAAGAGGAAGACAACATCAGACCTACAAGTGGAAAATTATTGGGGTCCTTGTGTGTCCGCTTTCAGCTTACTGAGGAAGGCTAACCTGTATATTACAGGAACTTTTCTCTGTGATGGTGAGAATACCTTAGGATTTATCGAACTGAAAAGTTCAGATATGTTTTATCTGAATATTAAGCCATCTATCTCCTCTCAAATTACAAGAACCAAAATTTATTGTAGCATCATATGAATGAAATTAGAACATGTGTTCCTTATAAATAATACGGACGCGTGCTTTGCAAGAGGCGTATACTTGGTACCATACATTTGGTACCATGTTGATTATCTTAGTGACAATAGAGTGGCACTTATATTTGGACATTTTTGTTTTGTTTACATGTTTTTGTATATGTGAATTAATTAAAATTATTACAGTTTGATGAATTGTATCGGATAAAATTTCTTCCTTGTCAGGAGGTATATTTAAAATAAGTATTTTAATTTTACTTTTCTTATTGTCCATTACCTATCCAGCTCAGGGATTACAATTTCTTATATTTTGTGTAACTTATAAATTCTCAAAACAATTTTCAAAGTAATTAAATCAAAAACATCTTCAGACCATCATGATTGGGTACTTAATCTGATACCAGGAGCATATAATTAGTGGGTCTGATACAGACGTGAGGTTGGAGTGATGTTTCTCTGCGTGAATTGTGTCTGAATCAGATCTGAACACAAAATGGGGTGGTTTGCCTTGAGATATTGTACTGGTGTAAAATATTTTCTATACTGTAATAAAATAAATTTTTACTTTTTAAAAAAAAAATTGATCCTTTTTAATGTTGATATAACAGTATTGTTTGAAACCATCACTGTTACATGCAGCAACATGTAATCTCACTTACCTGTCTGTCATTCCACCATGTCCATGGAATTCACATTAGCCATGTGGAAGGCACAGACTTTCTCCATGTCAGGCAAGGAGCCTGTCTCTTCCTGTGTCCTGGCTGGTGGTGTCTCCATAAAAAAACAGTGACTAAAGTGCTGGCACTATTCATAACCTCTTTTTTCGTATATACAGTGTACTACTCTGTTCATGTGCCTTTGCATAGAACCAGGACACAGGCAGTGGCCCCTGAACCCCCACAGACCTGGGGGCCCCCCACCACTTGGCCATAGCTAGTTATTATAGCACCCTGGGTGAAGGAGGATACTAGAGCCTTCCCTTGTATATATTAGAGTTAGATAATAATAGGGTAATACACTTCTTTGCTGCTTGTCTTTTCTTTATTCCTTCAGGTGTCTGGTGGAGAACACAAAACTATATTTGTAAGTATCTATACACATTACATGTATATATTACATACACACACAACATACATACATACATGCCTGTCACACATCATACACACATTATACATACATACCATTCACACATGTATTTATTTATTCAAGCATGCATACATGCAAATACACAATGCATCTTGTAAAACACAAACATCCATCCTTGCATGCATAACACCACACACACACATAACACACAAAACAGTGTAATTTATTTGACTAGCTATTTATCAGTAGGTTCAGCACACGGGACGCAGAACCAGTTTATTCATTGTTTAATTTTTTTTAAATCCACATATAAAGCATATACTATAATGCAGTGGTTTACGTGGAAATTTTGGATCTTTTTTTTTTTTCAACCTGTTTTATTGGGTTTTTTCAATTTTTGTACAGAAAACACAATTCAACAAAAAGAGATTCGTACAACATGTGAGTCACATAAAATTTACAGCAGCGTCGGCAGCAACATGTTGACAGATATCTCATAACATATTCAAGATAAGAATGAAAATAAGGAAAAGAGAGAAAAAAAAAACACTGCAAACGAAATAAAACACAAAACAAAAAGAACCAAATACACATACAGTCCACATGTAGAAATTAAGCATTTGGGTGGCGAAGTAAGAAACATTCGGTATTTTCCGAATGGTCAGTGCTGGTCAGTGCACATATGTTCTAGGTATGGGCCCCATTTTTTGTAGAAACAGAGGACTCCAGACTCCAAGTCCGGGAGAGTGTCACGTCTATCGGAAATTTGGGATCTTGGTTACGTAATAGACAACACAGAGTTGTAGTAAATGAATTCATTCAGGGGATGGTAGAATGACCAGTGGAGTCCCCCGGGGATCTGGACTTGGACCTGTGCTATTTAATATATTTATTGGTGATATTACACATGGTATTCAGGGAAAAATATGCCTTTTTGCAGATGACACAAACATGTAACAAGGTAGACACACCAGGAAGGGTGAAAACAATGATGAGTGATCTAGGTAGACTGGAGGAAGTGACTGTATGGCATAGACTCACCTTCAATCCTGCCATAATGTACATTACATATACTGTGGAAGTGGACTACTCTGGATTTGATACTGGATTTAGAGTTAAGACCAGGCTCTGTTTAAAGAAGTACAACTTCTAATGAATGTGTACAAAAGCTTACCTACTGTATTTTGTGTATTCATGTCCTGTAGTTAAAAAATAGCACATCATTTACTGGCTTAGAAGAATGATGGTTGACAAAACATTATCTAGTACGGGTTTTGGCTGAAAAACAACTCTTTTCAATTATCAAGCAGTGAAAATAGTTTCAATTCACTAACCCATATCTTGCAGAGACTAAAGAAAGTAAAGCTGATATACAACTGAGCGTCACTGCAAAATAATGAGGTGCCATGACATAGACTGAAGAGTGGTAGTGTCAGTTAGATGACATGAATATTGCATTGGAGAATAGCATATTTCTTATAGCAAAATTGCCTCTTATAGCTTGTCAATACAGGCACATTTTGTAAACAAGAAAGTACATTAATCACAATGGGCTATGTTCATTGATTCCTGTTACAATGCTTTGTTGTTTACAATGCTGAGCGTGTACTACCTAGCAATATGTGTTCAGAAAATAATATGAAAACATGTTTTTCAGGAGCTGAGATTGGCATTACTAAGCTGCATTGCAAATTACTTTTGGTGCACCCACTCTGCAGTGAAAAGAGCCATGCGGGTATCTCCAACATGGTATAACATGCTTTTACAAATCACAGTACATTGGCAAAAAAGACATCCACACTGTTTGGGCAGATAGGGGTCTTTTTGAGAGAGTTACTACTGAGGATGCAGCTAGGGTAATGCTGTTGACATATGGGGCTTCTGCCAGGATTCACAGAGGACCAATGGGACAGCAGCTCCCTTCTCGTGGCACAGCCGTTGGCATTATATTTTTGTAAACAAGTATTCGTATCGTACCTTAAGCAGTGTTTGTTATTCTCCAGCAGAAGAGCGGCCCAGCACTTTTCTTGCCAGTAAGGTCAGCGTGGCCCAGCAGCAGGAGTCCTCTCTTTCTTTCTCTGTGCTCTTAAGGCTCATGTCATTCACATGAAAAAAGGCGGTTAGGAACCACTGTACTCCGTAGGAACCAGGTCCTGTGGCCAGAGTAACTGGCACCCTTCTAAGCTGAAAGCACTATGGTGCTGACCTGCTACAGCAGGAGAGGGCCAAACACTCCTTTACCCCTTTCTTGTTCCCCATTCTCCCTCCTGCTCCCTTCTCTTCTCTGCCCCCTTAACTTCATATATGGCCAAGGAAGCGATGGAGCTGGCTGTTCCAGAGTTACAGAAGGTGAGTCATAGGTAGGTCATATTTCAAGCCCTGGTAAGGTTACATTTCATGTAACATAATGGCTACATTATCATGAGTAACCCACCCTCGATTAGGCACAAGTACGGCAGCCTCTAAGGACCTCAAGCCTCATTTGGCTTGTTATATATATACAGAGTATAGCCAACCACTATATTTTCAGATATGCTTCCTTTTGCCAGTGAACCAAATGCAAATAAACTATACACCTGCATTACATAGATCAACCCTTTTTTACCTTATGGGGTTCGCAACTGGGCAGGTTGTGGACTCAAGGAAGAGAAGTACCAAATTGGGGCACCATGGAGCAGCATGGAGTTGTAGCTCCATCTGACCTATAATAAAGCAAGCCCTGAGTGAATGCGGCTGTCTCCATCTATAGTATACCACATATTACAGGAAAAACACGCTTTACTGACATTTACAACAATTGTTAGTGATGGTGCAACACAGCACTTTCCTGCGGTTGCCATGGTAATATGTGTAACTGTGTGCATACCTGCATAACTGTCGCACATCAACAGCGATGTGATCTATTGTACATGGAGCTCTATGCAGCAGGGAATATTTCTTATGCGTTTATGAACAAGCTGGGAGAACAGTGCAAGGCTCTGTGTACTCTTATTCTTAGTGTTTAACAGTGTATTTTGCCCTTACTTTACTAGGTGGTTGTGAAATACAATATATGATAAAACAAGGGCAAGTACAATGCAAATAGATCTGCCATGGCAAGTATAAAGTCAATGACATTACACGGAAAGAGTCAGCGTTTGAATCCATCAGCATGCAATACTAATTACTAAACAGAAAACAGTCTTTATTGACCGGTCCATTACCATTTTTCTTGATTACATCAAGATAGAGAAATACTTTAACTACTCAATTACAGCTTCACAAGAATAATATGCAAAGGGCCAGATTCAGATCTTTACATTCTCATGACTTACACTCTCATGACTTACACTCTCATGACTTACACTCTCATGGGCATTTTATTGCACTGTATTGAACCCTGAAGTTACACTGTTCTAGTTACACCCCTGTTGGTTGGGCTAAGGACTTTTATATGGATCTAATTATCTGATTCCAGATGACATTGTTATATATAGGGCACTGTGTGTGGTACCTAACATATGGTTCTGAACTTGTTTGTTTGCAATCCATGTAAGAGGAGTGCAGGGGAAATGCATTAAGAATTTGGGTGTGTAACTCTGATGTATGTAAAAAACAGCATTGTTATTAACTGTATGGTTTATACATACCTCTTACACGGTCTGGGTCACAGGACACATAAGCCCCGCCCCAGACCCGCCTGACTCCGCCCGGGACCCGCCGACTCCACCCCCTGCACACCCGACTCTGCCCTGGCACACAAGGACTCTGCCCCCTTCCCACCCATGCAACTTGTGGCATCATATAAACAAAGTTTGTCCCCTTAGCGGGACAAAGTGGGACAGCGGGACAGTCCCCCAAAAGCGGGACAGTTGGGAGGTATGGTTAATATATATGCAACCTGCAGTACCTGAAAAGGGATCCAGGGTTCATGTCCATTATTTGCATTACAGTTTACCAAACAGAATGGACACATTCTCTCTGTCACCGTTCACTCCTGTGTCTTCTATATGAAAACCCTCATTCTATGCACATTTGGACACCTTGGCCTAAATTTACTAAGCGGTGAGATTGCAGTGAGATTGGAAAGTGCCATCCCGGTGCCCATAACAGATTTGAGTTCACATTCTTCAGTATGTAAAATTAAACTAAAAGCTTAAATCGGATTGGTTGCTATGGGCAACATCCCCATTTTTCAATCTCACTGCAATCTCACCGCTTAGTAAATTTAGGCCCTTATGTAATGCTATATTATATTTACCTATACAACACAGGTACTGATTCCAGAACCAAAAGAGTTAACTTAAATGGACATGCACACCAAGGGGTATATTTCTAAGCGCCAAGATTGCAGTGAGAAAGAAAAGAGGGGATGTTGCCATAGCAACCAATCAGATTCAAGCTCACATTCTCCAGTGTGTAAAATGAAACTGAGAGCTTGAATCTGATTGGTTGCTATAAGCAACATCCCCTCCAATCTCACTGCATTCTCACCGCTTAGTAAATATACCCCCAAATTTCAACAAACAAGAATCTTTACAAACTCTCAAATCTATAAATCTCAATACACCTCAAATTCAGGCAAAGTATCCTAATATATCACTCACCAAAGACATATAGCTCTCTGTCCCGCTCCAACTCCGCCCCCAGTTCAGCCTAAGCCATGCCCCTTTCGGCAGTTGTTTTGTCTGCTATTTTGTGGGTATGTTAATAAATTGATTTATAGATTTGAGAGTTAAGTTAACTCTTTTGGTCCTAATTTTCAGTCTCTGGAATCAGTACCTGTGTTGTATATGTTACAAATGTAAGTTAGGACAACCACCCAGCTGGTAGGAAATGTAACTGGTGCCGTCTACTTAATCATTATTGTTTTTTGAACCGTGGTTCCTAAAGATGATAGTAATAATATCCTATGTTCACATGCTAAAACTGCAAAACACATTAAAGTCCAAATGGCTCATCCAAAATTGTGAGAAACAGTAAATAAATGAGCAGAGAGAAGGCAAACTTGAAATGTGCAAACTCAATTATAGAACATAAGTGATGTTTCTTAACTCATCTCGAATTTACCATTTCAGATTCAAATTTCTGTGTTATAAGCAAACTATCTATGTGTTGCATAATAGTTTTCACAAATGTAGACCTACAGTTTTCCTTCTAGTTGCTTCTAACCCTGTATCAGACCCTAAGTGAGGCCCAGTTTAACTAGAATGATCCGTGTATCTGGCATATTTTGTATTGGGAGAAATGCTGTGTAAACATACTGAAACACCACCAGAGGGAGTAAGAGACACCCCTCTAAGCTAAAATCACGTCCACTAGTTTACTCAACTCTAGTATTCACACAGTCTGTGCTCTTTTACATTTGAGTTTTCTGGACTGATGTTATTTGCTGTACACTGTACAGACACCTAAGCATGCTGAGAAAAGCAAACTTAAAACATTAGGAGGAAGCAAAACAGGGACAGGGAAGAATCCTGTCCGCAGCCGACTTCCACACACACAGGGTGCGGAAGTCAGGCCTAGAATACGGCAGGTGGGCCGGGGGAAGGGGGCAGATTTAAATGAATGAAATGGACTGTTTAATGTATAATTGTACCACTGATCTGCACGAGTGACTTAAGGCAAGAGCGGGGAGTGACACAGCTGGTCTCCATAATTTTTCAAGGCACCCCTAAAACAAAATAATTTCCTAATTTTTTTACGTTTTGAGTCAAAATAGTGTAATAAATATTTAGGTAAAGAGGAAAGAAATACTTAAAGTTGACATCAAATCTTGTGTAGCTCCTATACAAGATGTAAATTTCAGAAAATGTCTGTTTTCTAAATTGATACAACCAATATTATTATTTTACAGTCATAAGGTGGCCATACACGGGCCGAATTTCGTCCATGCTTAAATATATATCAGGCTAAAGCTCCTGAGATTGTATAGTGTATGGCCATTTTAGATCATCGCACAGTATATTCTCTGCTATTTTTAAGTGAGTACACTTGCAGGTGTGAAATGACTTTCTCCTTCACTCTCTTCATGTTATTGAACCCTGGGTGTATGAAAGCAGCAAGCTCAGGGAAGCAAATTTTAGGCTCTCTTGACACGCTGTGGGATCTTAGCAGGTTAGATGTGTCCTAGGCTAATAGCAAAACAACTGGCCTGCACAGATTCCACTGCTTTTCACTTGGAACTCATCAGGGCAGATGTCTGCTGGACTGATGGCCTGATCGCTGGATAGCTGCATGGGTCAGCTGTTTTTAATTATCGATCACAGCAAGAAGAAATGTGTGGCGTCTATATTAGGGACTTTACCTATAGGAAAATCGTCCTGTTCATAGGACACCTCCTGCTGAGAGCAATAATTGTTCTAATGTATACCGAGACTAAAAGTAGCTATGGCTGATGTTTAATAGTTGGTTAAAATTTACCAGTGATTTAAATGTCAAAACTATAGACAACACAACATTTGCTTTCAATGTTTTGAATAGAGTGTGTTATGATTTATTTATGAATAATGAATTAATTTGTTTCAGTGCTGACATAAATTGCCAGAGGGAAAGAAAACTGTTTTCAATCTAAACTAGTAGTATCTTGTAAATTGTTATACATGCCTTAGGCATAGTGAACCAAAAAGGATATTTCTTACACTTAACACTCTGCTAAGTTATGTGCATTCTCATCCTAAGAATCCAAATCTTTAAGTAAATTAAATCTGTATTAAGTGTGTAAAAAAAATTCATTGTTGATTTAAAAAAAAAAAAAGTTAGCAGCAATTGTGCTGCCAGAAATACTAAAATAAGCTGTGTGTGCCTCCTCAGGAAAATACACCGCAATATATATATATAAGATTAAAGTGCATTGTGATGCTTTGGAGGTTCTATAATGACCATTAACGCAAGGCTTAGTGGCGAGTTGCAGACGTGTTAGATCTTTAATCCTAGCAATTTCTGCTCTCCTCAGTCTCTGGCCAGCTGTCCTCAACGGCTCCAGGAAACAAATCCAACGGCGGAGACTCCAATGCTGATTGGTTCCCATGCGCAACTTCTCCACTGCGTCACTTCTCCGCTGTTTTCACAGCTTTATAAATAATGCCCATAGCTCCCAACTTTAGAAGGAAACCGGGACAATTAAGCTCATCTCCTTGTAAGTCTCTAACCCCTGTCTAGCTCCGCCCATGCCCCATTCCTTTTTGCCAGTTCACGCAAAATATAGAAAAAAAAAGATTTTTAAAATAGTTTTGTCCCACTGAAACCGAGACAGTTGGGAGGTATGCAGACACTACATTCTACAGTACACAGTTATGGACACTTCTGGGTCCAGGACCCAACCTTAAAATCACATTGCGTATCTGCTGCTGTATGGAACTAAGTTCTGTGCATTTTAAAATCTGTGCATAGCATTTTGTGCACCCAGAAAGTCACCTAACTTACAAAAGTCTGGGTCTGGACCAATATTTTATTCTGTGAATAAATGAGAAATGGTGCCAGCTTCACATTAAAAGAGGTGAAATGATGAGTTGAACTTTCACTGTTTTCTTTATGTGGCCTTTTCTTGTTTTTCATGCATCCAGTGTGAAACAATTTTCATTACCATGTGCATACCAAAGTATATTATTCACTTAAAATCTCCATACTCCTTCAGGAGGGTCAAATGACATATAAACATATTCTAAGTGAGGTTACATGCTGTAAAATACCTCAGGTTTACAAGAGGTTAAGTAATAGATTCATAAAATTTACAATGGAAAATAGAAAAATCCAGAGGTCACTGTGATCGTATTTGAAGGGAGGTATAGTTCCAAGGGTTACTTACCTATGTGTTTTAAACACCAAGGAAAATGTTTGTGTTTTATAATGGGAGACACTTTCCAATAGATCTCCAGCTTTTTGTAAAAGCTCGTAAAGGTTCCTGGAATATGATTGGACATTGCAGGCTTGGCTTCATACATTAGGCCCAGTCCAGGTCTTTTGGGCTACCTGCCTGCTTCAGAAGAGAGGGAGATATGTAAATGCTGGAATAAATATGTATGACCGATTAATGGAGATGTGTATACCGATTAATGGTATATGTGTATTGTAAGCTACCTTTAGTTTCCATTATATCCACAGACCAAAATTGCAGAAAGAATCAACATTGCGTACAAATATAATAACTAATCAATATTCATGTATGTAAAATGCCACTACACTACATTATGAGAAGATGGTTTGGATGGCTCCATAGAAATTATCAAAAAAATACACACAAAATTGGAGCAAACAAGTTCTCTCCAACAAATGCTGGTACAAATATAAAATATAACTTTTAATTCAACATTTAAAAAATGTGAACAATCAAATGGTGCACATACCCACGACAAAATATCTATGGGAGCTACAAAAATTGCAGGAACTGAGTACCCAGTGCTCTGGGGAATACACAGACACCACCTATCAATGCCCCTAGTGTACCCCTGCAAACTCAGCTAATACCTACAGGCCCTACCTATCAACAACGGAGCTACCGCCCCGATAAGGGCGACCCCGACCAGAACGTAATCTGTACTAACTGCACAGACCCTATTACGTACCCTAATCTCTAAAGAATCACCCCTTGGCCATACACAGCTATATACCTATAAGGTGAAAAACAGGCTCAAATAATTATCCAATCAGGGAATCAATAATACTACAGCCTCCATAGAAATTACCTGCATTAGGTGGTATTAATCCACTCTACACCTCTACACCAAAACACTAATGCTATACAAACTGGTATATAGGAAAGTGACATGTAACTCCTCCAGCAGATCATTCTTAAAAGTTGCCCACATCACTTATGCACAGTTAACTATGGGTTTTCTCACAAACCAATTTACTATGCAGCCCAACTACATATGTGCAGCTAACAACGTCAGGGTCGCCATCAGTTAGGTACCACCAGTCTCTGTGCTGGGATGAGAGGAATACACATGCTACAATAGTTTTTTATTTCTTTCTTACAGCAAGGGTAACAGACTAAAATATGAAAAAACAACAATTTATATGACCAAATTCAAAACAAAAGCCCAATTAAGATATTACGAATTACGAAGAATATAATCAGATCAGATGGCAGGTACCATGGAAAATTAGAGATAATGGTTTTAATGTTGCTTTTTGTTAACACAGTTTAAGCTTCTCTTCAACTATATAAAACGTGTGCAAGTGAATATAAATGGAAAATGTGCTGCCTGGACCAAAATAGGACCACTATGTAAATACAAGGTGTAAAAACATATCTGACATTCCATAAAAAACAATGTGTCAGTACACACATAAAGAGGGGCTTTTGCCCATAAGATAGATATACTTGGTTAAACTTACCTGCCATGTCCTGGCACTTCCTGTAGGTGCATTGCTAATTTGCATTATACAATGTGTAGTCCAGATGCCTTTGATCAATCAATTTCTCCATTTTAAAACAGCCAATCTTCATTTCTGCCACTTTAATGGCACCATTTGGGAAGCAAATATACCAACAAAAGCTATGGTGTCAATTGAATTATCTGTCGCACCCCATTACGCAAATTGCATAATGGGAAAAACCATGCTACTTTTTGATAACTGATCATAGAGTTGTCTTTAAAAAAAAAGTGAGTTTTGGCTATAGTATTAGACACAAAAAAGTGTACAATTGGCTTTTCATGGCTTGCCAAGGAATTGAATTGGCCCCAATATGTGTTGCAGTCTAAAAAACAAATAATGTGTCTCAAATTGATGCTATGTAAAGGTCATCAGCCAAAAGCTTTATATTGTGCACAACTGATGGGGGTAGACAACCTATTGTATTATGTAAATATACCCTAAATTTAAAGTACTCTTGCTCAACACAATACATACAGTTATGTTCCTCTTTAAATCTTGGTTTAGCCTCCACACATAGAAGTGCTGTATAATTAAGTTAATGTTTTTGTAACTAAAAGGAGTAAAGGCACAGCTTTGTCAGCCCTTTTCCCTTTAAAGAAATACACTATCTAATTACAGATTTAAATCATCGCAAGAATGTTTCACTTACCAGCTCAGATGTTTTATCCCATTTGTTTTCTGAATTTGATGAAATAACTAATAAGAAACACATTTGGTTATGAACTAAATGCAGGATATGATCAGTTAACTTCAGTTTGCAATCCTCTCCCTTAGCAATATTAAACACAGCACTGGTAATGTAATTCACATTTATATATAAAAAATATATATTTCATAATAAATGAGGTCATCTAGTTTTAATAGAGAACATGAGGGAGATTTACAACAGTGAAGACTGAATTTATAAACTCCAAGAAAGTGACATGAGAAAAGATAGAAAGACGAATTATTAGTGTGCAGTATTTCCAGCTGCAATAATATATTTTCATCGTTTAACCAACCTGTAATTATTAGCAATTCTTATGTATGCAAATATAAAGACATGTGTCCATAAAAATACTTTGATTACAAAGAAAAACAGTAATTTTGTGTGCTTGGATGACTAATACGACCTTCCCAGTTAAGGCCTTTGGTACATTTACATGAATAACAGGTAAATACTTACAAGAAGGATAAAAATAAATATGAACCACATGGACGTCTGATTTCCTGTTTACAAAAAGAAATCAACTTAAATACAAAGTATACTCAATTTAAAAGTAATGTTTTGCTAAAAAGTTCCCTATTAGTGAAAGAGTCTGGTCCAGACTGGGTAAATGTATATTTGCACTGTTCATGTTCAGAACAAAACCATACTTAACTACTGCTATTTAAAGCTAGAAAGGAGCTCACTGCTGCGTTACGGGGGAGAGAAGTTTTCAACTAATGGAACTCATTTCAGACCTTTTGTTGATAGCGAAGACTTCACAGCTATAGAAGACCAACAGATTCGCATTTAAACTTGCAAATGCATCATCAACATTATGGAAATAAACTAATAAAGAAGAAAAAAGAGGATTTACATCGGGGCACTCGAGTTTCTGCTGTTCCTCAGAGCGCCCCGATGTAAATCCTCTTTTTTCTTCTTTATTAGTTTATTGTTAGATTTAGGAAATATGATGCACCATATTGAAAACTGTATCTAGATATATATTTCATTATATGAAAAATTATATCAATTAAAGATATTAGGTGGAAAGAAACAGGACTTTCCCTAGTGCAGGTCCAAGTCTGTTTAGTCTAACATTATGGAAATGTTGGGTATAATTTGTGTTAAGATCTTAGATACAGGAGAACCATAACTTAATTATGCATAATTGTAGTTACTGCAGGGCCGTTTTTAGGGTCAGACAACCAT
>JABWIB010004465.1:19081-38350 GCA_016617825.1 Platyplectrum ornatum
GTGCTGACCTGTTAGGCAGCGCAGACGGCTATATCTTTGCCTGGTCCTGGCTGTAGCCTAGCAGCTGTGACAACGTTCTTTTGTGACACATCATGTGTGTGGCAAATTCTGGCCCTGGCCGTTGCATAGCAGCCGGTACGCACTGCACACTTCCTCCCCCAGCACGTTCATTTCAATCTGGAGGCTCGTCTGCAGCGTTTCTCATGATTGGCTCCTTGTCCCTTCATGTGTCCAGTGTCTTGTGTGTATTTGCTCCCTACTCGTGCTCCTAATAGAGTCCATTGCTCTTCTGTCTTCTTTCCTTTGCTCACCATTCCTCTACATCCATTCTCCCTGGTCTCTGGTTTCCTTTTTTTGTTTATTATCCCTTATTTCTTTGGTCTCCATTCACTTCCACAATAGTTGGTTTTCTCCCTGTTCTCTTTACTTTATCCTTTTATTTCAGTTCTCCTATTACTCATTTTGTGCCTTCTGTCTCTTTGGCGCCTCTCCTTTCCCTTGGTTCTATTTTTGGACTTACACACCTTTGTTTTTATTGGGGGGGGCAGTTTTCAAGTGTTTACAATGGGAGCCATGTAATCTAGAAACAGCACTGTGTTACTATGAAAAATAATTGACTTGAAAGAGGTTTGCTTAGTTTGTTCAAACTTTAGCCCAGATCCTCTCATAACTTCTGGTAAGAATCTATTGTATACTCAATGCGCTTGCTTGGACAATTGAAAGGAAAGACACTGGCGGTATATAAGTGCTCCTCCCTCTGCCTGCTGCAATAAGTACTAGACGACCAAACTTTACATCTGCAGAAGAAAGGACATCAATTCTATAATGGTTTGTAAATGTATGGGCAGAGGCCCAGCCTGTTGCTTTACAAAGATCTGAAATGGATGCTGATTCCCTCTCAGCCCAGTATGTAGAAACTGCCCTAGTTGAGTGTGCTTTCACAGATGTAGGTGGTGGAAGCTGTTTCTGTATGCTTGCAAAATACAGGTTTTGATCCATCTAGCAAGGGTAGCTTTTGTGGCTGCTCTGTCCTTATTTTAAGTTTTATGAATGAAATTTATTTTCATTCTCCTTTTTTTGAAAAAGGGCAGAAGGAAGGCAAAACTATTTCCTGGTTAATATGGAACCACACTACACAGTTCCAACACACATCTGGCTGAAGTTATTGCAATTAACAAAGCAATCTTTATTGTGAGGAACATTATAGAAATTTCCTGTAATGGTTCCAAAGGGTGTTCCATAAGCACATTAAGTACAGTACTAGATCCCATTGGGTGACAGGAGCATTAATAACAGGTCTAACCCCATTTACTGCCTGTACACCTGCCTGTCCATAATTGCGAAACAAAGTCAATCCTTGGCCAATCTGGAAGGATTGACATCACTTTCATGTTGTTCTCCTCAATTCGCCTAAGCAGCCTTGGTATTGGAGGAAACACGTAGGCTAGGTTGCAAGTTCAGGGAGCTGTCAATACACCTATATGAAGTGCATGAAGGTCCCGGTATCTGATAATGGAAATGGAGCCCTTTGGTTCACTGCTGTGATCATCAAATATATTTGAGGGTGGCCCCATCTCGATACAATCTCGATACAATCCTTTAATTCTCACTCACCTGCAATGTACACTGCTGACAATCCTGCTAGGTTTTTCCGTGCCCAGAGGAGGAGAACTAAGACTTCTAGGAGCATAGTCCTACTTCTAGTTTCACCTTGATTGTTGACACATGCCACTGCGGTTTTGTTGTCCAGTTGCACTAGTAAATTCCTTCCTTCCTTCGAGCTGCTGTTGAAACGACTTGCATGCTTCAGTAACTGCTTTCATTTCTATGAGTTTGGAATGGTTGGTCTTCTTTCAGCCACCACTCCAGATCTTCCTTTGCTCTTACAGAAACATAAATCTTTTACATTGATTTTTGCTGTTTTTTTCCCACTGATGCAGGTAGCATCCCTGAAATTGCCTGGTCGAGCCCAATGGAAGACCATCTGCTGTTGACATCAAGAGGCATTGGATTCTTATACAAAGTTATCCATTCACAGAATAATATATATATATATATATATATATATATATATATATATATATGTTTGACATCAAGAAGTGTTCATACTGACCTTCATCCTTCATGTCCTTTATAAGCAGAAAGTCTGCTACAAGCTATCAGACACAACCCTAGGCTGATAACTAGACTCAGAAACCAGTAATCTTAATGCATATACCATAATACGATGCAAGGTCACTGCATAGAAATCAGAAATACTCATTGCAAAACTAATTAATAAAAAATGTTCTAGTCAGAGCAGACACCTAAAACATTTTTAAATGTTTTATGTTACAATATAAAAATTGTGGAATACTAATATTTACATATGCTGGATGTATTCAACCCCACACAGTAAACCAATTATTCTGTTATGATGTATAATTACAAAATGTATTACCAAGTTTTGAATCTTCTGTTCAGTCTGGTTTTTGAATGTGCCTAGCTGCTATCACCATCACCTGTCAGATTCATAAGACCAAGGAAGCAACAGGGTTTCACATATGATAGTCTACCGAGATTGCCCTTTGTTTCAGAGAACAAACACTGCCCACAGTAAGACGGCTAAGGATTTTCAAGCTAACACAAAGAGAAGAATAATTGTCTGAAAAACTTTGGGAAAGAAAACAATCTCTTCATTGCTGCAGTTAAATAGCCACTGCACTTCTGAAACACAACAGGAACAATGTGTTACAAGTACATCATGTTTAACAGAAATATATATATATATATATATAACCTCAAAGGAAAGGCCTGTTATTTTGCAGATCAAGAGCGATTTCTTTATACATACATTATTAGTTTTGTGAGTCAGTTTGCTTGTGATAAAAGATGGCATGTGCATGCTTAGATTGGTAACTAGATATGACAAAATGAAGCCTACTTATCTTCAATTTGCTATATAGAGCATTCTCTATTTCTATTTTAGTATGATAAAATGTTCATTAGGAGGTATAGCAGTTGCTAAAGAGCCCAAGAGCTATAGGAAACAACCTGGCCTTTGGGCACCTTCAGTATTTTAATAAGTGAACTTAACTAGGATATTTAATATTGCATATGCATTTTTTAATTCCNAAAAAATTTACTGTCTATAACATTACAGATAGTGATATGTGCCAGTTAGTTACTTTGCTTAATAAATCTGACCAGACTTATTTTGAAATAGGAAAAAGAAAATTAAGATAGTGTTAATGTTATCAAACTGTGTGTCATTTTAAGTTCATAAGGCATAAAGACTACACAAATTTTAAAAAGATACACTCAAATTAGTGTAGTACAAGTGAGTAAATAATTAGGTCACTGCATGCATACCTCTCAACTTTTTGATAGAACAGTCTGAATTTTGGAATGACTGTCCCATCCACCTTGTACTGTCTCCCAATAAGTGGACAAAACTGACAGAGCACACTGGCCAGTTTGGAAGCGGATCACCAGTATAGTGAGCTATAGTATAGGAGATTACCTATATGTGTGGGGTGGTTGAACACTGTTGGGGAATCCTATTAGAGGGTGGGTCTTCTACCTTTATTTTAAAATATTTGAGTTAGAGACATGCTGAAGCCCCTGGCCTTAGTCAGTCCTGTAATGCCTCTTAAACTACAGCAGGACCCAACTGACTACAGACATCAGTTGATAATCCTGCAGCAGGGGTATTACTCCAGCTTGTCCCCAGTCTGCCGGGATACCAGGTGGAACAATACTACAGTGACCATAACCCTATTTTCGGCCCAGGTCGGTATATCTGTTGGGAAGAAATCGTTGGTAGGAATTTGGACTTACTCCGCCTTGTGGAGCCTTACTCCACTTACGGTTCTCATTATGATCAGTAATAAATAAAAAAAAGAATTAAAACATACTCACATTCCTGGGGTCTTCAGCGCGCACCAGAGCTGTGTCTGGCTCCTTCTTGTGATGGTCCGGCATCTTTGTCTTGTATGTGTATATACAGCATACAAGACGGAGATGCCGGTGCCCGGCGAAGACCCCAGGAATGCGAGTATGTTTTATTTGTTTTTTACAGGTATTTTATTTATTATGTTTTTCGCCATTTTCTCGCAGTTTCTTTTTTTTTTTAATGTGGCCATCCACGGGCCGATTTTTACCCTAAACCCTAAACAATTGTGGGTTTAGGGTAAAATTTGGCCCGTGGATGGCCACCTTTATTAATTACACATGCTTGCTTTAAGAACACTTAATCATTTTAAATACTTCTGGAAAAGTCCTTAAAGAAAATTTAGCTAAGTGCATTTCTATTTTACAAATTTTAAAATACTTCCAAATCATGATGCTTTAGAATGCCATTGTGTAAAATTGTAATAAAATACTAAGACTAATTTTAGTCAATATTAAATAAAATAATGGTATATTATAATTAATAGAATAGTTCTAGATGGAGAAAACTACATTAGGAAAATTATAGCTCAAGTCACAATGCAAGATTTGCATTCCCATGCCAGCAACTGAAGCATAAAACGTCTTTTTTACAGAAATTGCATTTGGCATCACATTTTTTACCTCTTACTCAAATTGTCAAAATTCTAACAATAATTGTGACTACTTTACTATTGTTCTACTGCAGTATTGCACCAAATCATATACCTTATTTCCCATGTTATTTCATTCCAAAGCTTTTGTCCAACAAACTGAAACTCAAAGGGGTATATTTACTAAGTGGTGAGATTGCAGTGAGATTGGAAATTGGGGAAGTTGCCCAAAGCAACCAATCAGATTTAAGCTCTCAGTTTCATTTTACACACTGGAGAATGTGAACTCAAATCTGATTGGTTTCTATGGACAACATCCCCACTGCAATCTCAATGCAATCTCATTTCTTAGTAAATTTAGGCCAAAGTATCTTAAAAGGATTATGGTCATTTACCATAGAGGGAAACAACTATGTATTTTTGAATACTGAATAAAACCATGGTGGTTTTACTAGTCCATAATGAGCCAATCTAAGCACTTGTTAAGTGAGCTTTATAAATGTCTTTAAATATAGATTTTTGCAGTAAACATTCAGTGTGCAAAATCCAAGAAGTTTAATTTAGGATGTTATTGAACTTGGGTGCTTCCTAGTGCAATACATTTTATTCCACAATAAAAACAGCACTCTCAATATTAAGCGTATCAAATAAAATATTAAAATCATGCTTATCAAATAATCCAAAAGCAAAAGGTACATAGCCATACATCAGTAAAGAAGTTTTCCTTGCCGAGCACCGGGATCAACTTTCCACATTATGAATGAAAATGACAGTGTAGAACATAGCAAGGGTGGCATGTGAGCAAACAGGATTTTGAGCCAATTGACTGCAGTAAAGGGACCTGATTCACGTATCCGTGGTATTCTGAGCTGCATGTTTTTTCAGAAATGTTGAAATA
This sequence comes from Platyplectrum ornatum, assembly GCA_016617825.1. Taxonomy (NCBI): domain Eukaryota; kingdom Metazoa; phylum Chordata; class Amphibia; order Anura; family Limnodynastidae; genus Platyplectrum; species Platyplectrum ornatum. The sequence goes on from JABWIB010004465.1 coordinate 24,503, forward strand.
CGAACACATAGGCTCCAGCTTCTCTAGCCGGAGCCTGTGCGCTGTGAAAACTGTCCAGCGCAGCCATAACATGAAAGCCAGCAAAATGCTATTGAAACACCATAGAATTCTGGTCACTAAATTGAGTTGTTCCCACAGCCTAACTATAAATCTATCTATCTAGAGATTACTTTCCTATTGTCATTTAGATAAGTTTACTTGCTGTGAACAGAGTACATAAATGTATTTTTAAAAAGGAAAACCAGGCAGAAATGCTACTGTAATAATGGTCACTATACAGTTGTATTTTATGTAACAGATACTTAAAGCAGGAGGACACGGTTATATGCGCAGCTTTTGTATTTTTGTATGTTTAGCTTTGCAATGCAGTTTATGTAAATGCATGGAGCTTTGTTAAGAACTCAAAGGAATAAAGTTACTATGGAAACTTAGCTTTAATTAACAAACCTGCTATAAACACCAGGCAAACTAATAGGGAACCTTAAGAGAATTCCTTTTTTGTATTGCTGTATGAATTTTATATTTTCTATGAAGAGTCTAATATATTCAATACATCAGATAATTATTTTAAATAACTATGCTAATTGAACAAAGGCGACTTACAGTACTGTGAATTTGACCCATGATTATGATAGCACAAAACTATTTATGCCCTATGCACAATTCCTGAACATTTTATATTCAAATACATTTTATATTCAAATGTATATATAAAAAAGCTTTTATTCTTACAGTAGTAAACTTGTATATAATATTGTATCATCTGAAATAGTTACATAGTAACAGTTTGTTACTATTCTTCAAGTTGTGGGGTTATACGGAAGAAAAACAAAGCAAAAATAAAAACTGACCAATGGTGGAATTGCCTGAAATTGCGTCCCTTTTTGGCGCTCTGTCCAGAGTATCACCAGTAAAATAACAGGACTAGTTCTCCCTTTTTCTCCTGAGTATTGTGTCCTTCTTAACACTCCTCAGTCCTTAGCTATATACAAACTTTTTTGCCAGTAGCGCAGCTAGGGCCGTTATTCCAACTCGTTGGAGATCTCCCTGCCCACAGACAATTTTAGACTGGTTCCAGTGGATTGACTTCTACATGACAATGGAGGACATTATATCTTATGCTGAGGATGATTGTGAGACCTTTACTGCAACTTGGTACAGCTGGCTGGAATTTAAGGACAGTATTGACTACCAATCGTTGGTAGTCCAACAATTGCCCCCCTTCTTCGCATTCTCTCCCCTACAAGGGTAGAACCCTGTGGATGCTGATATCACACTGTAAAGGTGGCCATCCACGGGCCGATTTTTACCCACGATTGTCATAAAAAATAAATCTGGTAAAAAAATCTGGGATGGCCTCATTAAGAAAAGAAACGGCGATAAAACACTAAGAAACCTTAAAAAGCGATATTGTTGGATTTTCCAATTGATCAGCGATGATCGTCTGTTTAAACAAAAAAAAAGAAAAGGAAATATCTGTAAAAAAAACCCCATACTCACATTCCTGGGGTCTTCGTCGGGCACCGGAGCCGTGCCCAGCACGTTCTTGCAATGTTTCCGGCGTCTCCATCTTGTACAGAGAGCCATGCATATACAGCATCTCTCTTTGCAAGACGGAGACGCTGGGCCATTGCAAGATTCCCCTTTTTTTATTTTTTTACTGGTCACCTTGAGAACGGTGCTGATATTCCACGAGAACAACATTGTTCCAGCTTAATTCTCTGTCGAGCCGAACACCGTCCCCTTCCCCCCTCCTTCCCTCTCCTCCCCTTTATTCTTGTTCTGCGCATCGCCTTGGTGCTACTGTAATTTGAGACTCGTCTAAAAGTTCATGTTCTTTCATAATTATGTGACTACATGTTGCTTCTCTGTCCTGCTATTTAATTCTTGTTGTCATGTTACCATGTATGAGACACATTCCTACTGCAGTGCCTATTTCCCTGTATCACTTCTATATTTTCATCTGTGTGGCTTTGTTCTGATTATTGTTTACATAAAAATTTTAATAAAGAATTTAAAAAAAAGCAAAAAAAACAAACAAACCAAATACTAAATTATAGATCATGTGCGATCCATATCCTATAATTAAAATTTATTGAAATGAAGTAGCTCCCAATTTGTTTTAAACATGAATAGGGTACCTACTGACCACTTGTAACCTTGGATAACCTTAAACCTGTCTAACCCTTTCCTAAATAATAGGTCACTACTGTGTTTCCCCGATAATAAGACCTATCCCAAAAATAAGACCTACCCCAATTTTTGCAAAATGGTCCAAAATAAGCCCTACCCCGAAAATAAGCCCTACCCCGAAAATAAGCCCTACCCCGAAAATAAGCCCTAGTGAATTCCCCAGGACTGGGGAGCATTATGGGTATAAAAGCAGGGCTGGGGTGCATGATGGGGATAAAATCATAACTGTTTATATAAATCTCTGTCAATGTTAATTAAAATAAGACCTACCCCGTAAATAAGCCCTATGGTGTTTTTTTGGGCCAAAAAAAAAATAAGACAGTGTCTTATTATCGGGGAAACACGGTATATTCACAGTGCTTCACTTTTTTCACATATTGTTATGTTACAGCCTTAATCCAAAATAGTTGCAATCAGTATTACAGTTGAGTGATGATGTTCCCTAGCACAAGTGTAATAACAGTGTAACAGTAACGCTGGTCAGTATCTGTGTGCAAAATGCAAAAATAAAGCATTTTCCCTGTAAGCAAACACTAACATTCATTTTACCTCCGCTGCAATTCAACATGGTTTTACCCATGAGAGTGTAAGTCATGAGTATAAGTCGTGACAGTGTAAATCTGAATCTGGCACAATGTCAGTTGATTGGACGTTATTTGGAAAGGCACACACCTGTCTGTAGACCTCTGAAACAGGATTGTCTTGAGGCACACATCTGAGGAAGGGCAGAGAAAAATATCTGCTGCTTTGAAGGCCCCACTGAGCACAGTGGTCTCCATCTTCTGTAAATGGAATAAGTTTGGAACCAAGACTCTTTATAGAGCTAGTGGGCCGTCTAAACTGAGCAATCGGGGAGAAGGGTCTACTCAGAGCTACAGCATTCCTCTGTGGTGAGAGAGGAGAACCTTCAATGAGAACAACAATCTTTGCTGCAATCCACCAATCAGGCCTGTAGACGGAAGCCACTCCTTAGTAAAAATCACATGGAAGCCCCTCTGTAGTTCCAAAAATGCACATGAAGTACTCTCAAACCATGATAAACAATATTCTCTGGTCTGATGTGAAAAATATTGACCACAACAATTAACCACAACATATTCCAAAATTATGTAGCATATGAATAAGACCTTTTGCCAGAATTACTTATAGATGTCAGTTTCATGTGTAACCCAGGTATAAATACCCAAAACTTTTGTATTAAGTGACTGGCGTATACTTTATTTCAGTAATTAAAAAATGTAAAAATAGAGCATATATTGATATGGCATACCTCCATAGCCATACCACCCTTTTTAAATTTACACAGTGACCACATTCTAATTAAAAACCGACTTCAATCTGATTCAAGGTAATTCCAAACAAAACCTCATTGGTTAAATACTAAAATAAGCAGGGCAAAATGCATAATCTGTATAAGAATACTGTAGTTGTTCATTACCCTGCTGGTCATTGATCAATTATAAATGTAACATTCTTACTGTGATTAGGTATTATCCACGGATACCCAGTGAAGTGTGCATTCATATTCAAAAAAACAATTTTAGTATTCCTACTGTATGGCTATAAAGTCAACTTGGTTAGTCAATGATAGTGTAGATAAATGCGGTGCTGGAGCCAGATCAATTTATCCTGTCAACAGATGACAAAAGAGTTTGTGTGAGCATCACTGGGGAATAATAGTGAAGATAGAGAGCCTCTAAGTGTTCACAAAAACAGACAGTAACACCTATCACTGCTGTGTCATAAGTCAGTCTCTTATGTCATCTCTGCAAAGTAACAAAACTGCTAACAGCCAATACAAGCAAAAAACAAATGGCAAATAGTAAAAATATGATTCATAGACTTTACAGAAGAATATAACTTTGGGACTTTAAATGAGCTTCTCTTTGCACTATTTAATTGGGGAAATCTGTAGTCCTCAGCTTAGCTCCTTATAAAATGATATAATTTCATATGAAGACACAGGATAGATTTAAATCTGCACTCAGGACCATTGATGTTTCAGAACCATAATCCATTAGACATTATAATTGTCCAACATATTAATAGATTATCCTTATAAATATAGCCCAGACATCATCCAAACATAATGCAAAAATGTTTATTACATTTCCTGTACTTTCTTGACCTGCAGATTCAGATATAAAGCACACCTGTGGCACAGTGCTCAAGTCCTAATGGAATATACATTTAATTTCTGCAGCATTTAAAAAAACTAAATTTTGACTTTTTTTTTACAGTATTTTAATGTTTATATTTTAGTCTTATTTGTTAATTTAATTTAATTTGGCAACAAATTTCAGCCAGAGCAACTAAAAGTCTTTAAAGACTTTAGAAACAGTACAAGTAATAGCTGTACAAGTAATAGCTGTACGTTTGGCCTTTTACCATATGAAACTATACATCATACATACATTCCAGATCTTTTACATCTCACACACATCTTACATAATATAGTTCATCCATGCAAACAAACCAAATTTCTATTTAATATGTACAATAGAAAGACAAGGGAAGGGGATACATTTAAAAAGGAAGACTATAGATATAAAAAGTCTCAAATCCATTCACTGAGGAGCAGGTATTAAAAGAGCTCTCAAAGCCAAAAGTTGACAAATCCATGGGGCCAGATGGGATACATCCTAGAATACTAAAAGAAGTTAGACGGGTGCTGGCAAAACCATTCCCTGAATTATTTAACCAGTCGCTCGAAAAAGAAGTGATTACAGAAGACTGGAAATTGGCAAATGTAGTCCCTCTGCATAAAAGTAAAGAGGATGCTGCCAACTATCGGCCAGTAGGTCTAACATATGTAATATGAAAATTAATGAAAACCTTGTTAAAATAACATATTATAAGATACTTAAATCCAGTAACATAGATCATATAGTCAAACTAATCTTGTTGAATGAGAATAAAATAATGACAGTATAGTTTTAAATACACAACTTTGCATACTGGATGGGACATGTGGCTCTTGTCTGCCGTTACTTTCTATGTTTCTATAAACAAAAAAAGTCTCCATACCAAACATTATATAACACTGTCAACACATACATCAATAGGAAGTTTAGTTCACAATATAGCTATATTGGTTTAGTGTCATGGTACTTTCAGTAGGTGAGTCCCTAACCTTGTTATATTATTTGTATATAAGATGTCCATAGTAAGATATTCCATAGTAAGAGTGTGCAGTAGCCATATCATGGAGTGGACAAGCTCTCAACGTAAACTAGAATTAGTAGCAAGAAAAGATAGGTCATGGTATTCTATTCAATTACATGAAATGTGTGCATATATAAATAAAAGAAACACTCCATACCAAACATCTCAAGTACTTGTACATTTAAAGTACATCTTCTACATTACACACAAACACAATTCATACACGTAACTACACACAATGGCCTAAATTCACTAAGCGGGGAGTTTGCAGGGGAATTGAAAAGTGGGGATGTTGCCCTTAGCAACCAATCAGATTTGAGCTCACATTCTCCAGTATGTAAAATGAAACTGAGAGCTTGAATCTGATTGGCTAGTATGGGAAACATCCCCACTTTTCAATTCCCCTGCAAACTCCCCACTTAGTGAATTTAGGCCTTGTATTACACACACATGTGCAGTGTTAGGTCATCGCCACCCCATTCTGCTCCATCTGCCACCCCACTCACGAGATCCCACTAAAACACTAACCAGTGTAACAAAGGACCTCCCAGGCTCCCAATCAAAGTAGTATTGATGACTATATGTCTTCACGTCCCATTTTGCTCTAAAATGTGGTTAAAGCAGGATCATATAAATAGTGATATTTTTTGTCATTACAAATTGATATTTACTACATTAAAATATGAAGGAAACCAAATCTGTCTTGAAACAAGATAACATCATATAGTCAACTTTTGTGTCATAGGTTTATTGTAAATGTAGAAATTATCCCTACAGATATTTAAAAAACGGTATGTATTCTAATTAAACATAGCTGAACATTTCTTAAATGGCAATATACACTTTAAAGTAAATATTATTAATCTAATTGCAACATTTACTGTATAATGTTTTTTAATCAAAGGACAGACTCCTCAATCTGACACTTATGGAATCACACATTGAGAAAAAGTAACACTTTATATTGCTGGGGTCAGCCAAAAATGATAGAAATTGTACAAAATGTATGTAGGTAGTAAAGTTCATAATTGTAACATTTATAAAAAGGTAGAAAAGGGTATTGTATGTATGAATGTATGTATGTATGTGTATGTATTCTGTTTAAACACTTTATAAACTAAATATCAATCTAAATGCAAAACTACAATATAATGTTTATTAATAACACATAAGAAGTTGTATCATAAGTAAAAACACAAAATATAAAAGATCTTGAAAACAAAAATATAGGTTTTTTTTACAGTCTTCATATCTCTGTGAACACTACTAATATATTATGTATTAACATGGACTTTTTCTAATGATAATTATGTCATAGCATATTATTTCCCTTTTAATGTCTGTTACTAATGTATGCCTCTATACACAAATGATCCCTACATATGTTAACATAACCAGCATTGATACCATTCTTCTGGCTGAATACATTTTATCTGTAACTTTGCTTGTAAAAATAAAAATAAATCAAGTCAAAAATTATCACTCAAATAACTTTTTTTTTAAATTCTACAAAATAAAGAAACGGATAATTGCATGTGATTTAATCATTGTGAACTGGATCTGTATGTATGCATTGACAGGTGAAATGACACCTCTGACACCTTATGACTGAGGCGCTGGAAACTGCAAGTGTTACAATGTACAGTATAGGTGTGTCTTGATGAATACGTATCCATATTTCTGCAGTCACCATTTTGCAAAAGTTAAGGTATGGCCTAGTTGTTATATTCCATTTGTACAGGAAAGCAGCACTGAAGCATGGATTTAAGGGTGTATTTACTAAGCGGTGAGATTGCAGTGAGACTGGAAAGTGGGGAAGTTGCCCATGGCAACCAATCAGATTCGAGCTCACATTCTCCAGAGTGTAAAATGAAACTTAGAGCTTAAATCTGATTGGTCACCATGGGCAACTTCCCCACTTTCCAATCTCACTGCAATCTCACCGCTTAGTAAATATACCCGTTAGAGGGCCTGTGAATGTGGATTTGCCCATATATGTTACCTAGAGATCAAGGGGCTTATAAATCAGAACTGAGGTCATCTATTGCTGCTGGATAAATTACACCGACATGCATTCTGCTCATTCTTCTGAAAAGAAATGAAATATAGGGACTGGGCGGGCCAATTTGAAGTTAATATGAAATTATAATTAATGAGACATGCATATTTTTAATTGACTTGTATAAATTCCAGAGCACTATAAAGATTTATCTACTGAACCTTTTCTACACAGGAAACTGATGTGGTACTTTACTCTAAGGATGGTTAAGCCGTCAAATTATTTCTCAAAGGAAGTGGTAAGGGCAAAATTATTAACTTAATTCAAAGAATATATTAGAGATCGTTGATACAATTAGAGGACATTATTGGGGCAATTGATGCATTAAATTAGATTCCCATTTATTTTGTGATGAAAGAAATGTATTTTACCTAATTTAATTTATATCTGCAATCAAACTAGCATTCATAAAAACTTACATTTAATGGTATGTATTTTTCAGAGTATTGTAGGAAGATTTGTATGTAATAGTAATTGATTGTACTAATTAACAAAGTTAAATATCTCTTTATGATGCACAATCAAAGTTTACAGCGGGCGCAGCTTGCGCCCACCGTATCCTTGATATTCAGAACTGCATGTTTCTTTAAAAAATAGCATAGAGGGGAGAGCGGCATGCAATATGCCCGCCTCCCCTGCACTCTAGCAATCTGCGCTGTGAATCCTGGTTTATGCTTCTAAAATGACAGTAATAGGCCAGGACTATTGGAAGTGCCCGCACGTTGAACGATTTTTAACCAATCAAATGATTTTAAAAAAATCGCATGAAAACATGTTTTGAACGATATCGGCCGATCTTATGAAAAAATCGCTTGCATACAGATCGATCTATCGGATGATTTTTTACAAATAGTTAGATTGAAACGATTTATTGCATAGTGTAGCCAGCTTAAGTCATTAGTGCCTAAAGATTTTAATCTGGCCCATTGTCTGTATTTACCTTGTATGTTCTATTGCATTTTGGTCAATTGTTTTTTTACGCTTTACATTGCATCATCTAAGAATATTTTGAAAAAAAAAAAATTATACACCAACTTACACCTATATGCTTACAATAACCTAAGTGCTAGTTACTATGATCATTCACTGCATTTTCCCTACTTTCATTATAAACATTTGTACATTCTTCATTGTGTAAAGCATCATAAATCCTTATTCTAATTAAATTCTGATTTAAACGCCTTTAAATTATGTGTTAGTGTAAAGAACATTAGAGAGAGGTCAGATTTGTAGTAGGCACATGTCAGACAGTTATTTATTTGCAATGTGATAAACATTTCCCACAATCTTTCCTTATGATCAAGCAATAGATATAAGCAGAATCTATTATTAACTAAGGGGTGTATTTTATTGCAACAAAAGTGTCTCTGGAGCACATATGGCCCAGTCTGCACATGAGGAAAAGTGCTACTGTAATGAAAAATAATCAGCAGAGTGAATCACATAGTTAGAGCATCTCTACAGAGTCTAATAACCATGTTTGCTGTTCATTAAAATAGTTAGTAAAATATCCTGTGCAGGCTCTTACATATTTTCTATTACATTTTTATGTTAACCCTTGCTATTTAAAAATTAGCTTCAGAGGGATTCATCTGGATACATCCCCCTTGAGCAGCAACACTCTCTGCATCTCCTATACTGTCCTGATACCCGCTAGGGCAGATCCAGAGTTGGAACAAAAATTAAGACCTTGGCCTAATTTAANCTGGAGAATGTGAGCTTAAATCTGATTGGTTACTATGGGCATCATCCTCAGTTCTTAATCTCCCTAATTAGTAAATTTAGGTCTAAATCTGCACCTAGGCAGAACCTTGTTAAATTGCCATCAAGGACATCGAGGGGCCCAGATTTCCCCTCTCTATCTAAACAAGGACACAAGTAGGATCAGCAATATACAGGCATCCCAGAGAGCAATCAGAAAGCTTTAGGGGGAAAAAAGTTGCTTTGCAGTAACATATATAAGAGACACTGTCCTCGGTTTGCTACCATTTAGCAATGGCCACAAGCTAATTAATGTAAGTCTTAAGAGCTGCAGCAGATGATATGGAACATTCTGTTTATATTGTGACAGCTGCACGACTGCAGTTTAAACATTTAACAATTACTTTTCTGAGGCAAACAGAAGCTATTAAAGAAATGTCAGGAGCAGGTTCTTCACATGATGAAAGTTTAGTGAGGTTAGCTGACTCTGCACTTATTACAGGAGCTTGAGTCAGATATGTTATGCATGCTATAGGATCAAATAATCATACCAGCGTATCAGTAGTGCAAATACTGGCCGTTTTGAAAATCCATCAAGACTACTCACTGCAGCAATCATTGGCCCAATCACCCAACTGGATGACTGAAGTACTGGATTGAGGAAATCTTTATATATATTTTATGTAGATTTTACTAGGGTTTTTATACCATCCCACATGGCAAACTATTAAACACATTAGAAAGCTTGGGACTTGAGTCTTTGTTTTAGGATTAAAAACATTGAACCTTATTCAATTTAGTGCAAAGGCAGTAAAAAGCAGAAAGCATGCTTCTTCCAGTCTATTACGATAGTCAGACATTGCAGCTTTTTTTTCGCACCTCCATAGGGTGCAAATGAAATCAGTCATGTGATTTCATGAGATGTGCATTACTGAACACACATCACACTTAAACAAATTGGCCTCAAACAGTTGTAGTACACTCTCAGGGCCAAAGGTTACCAGGATCATACACCATGAATAAGGGCATGTCAAGTTCTTTAATAACTTTATTGGTATATTTAAGCAGGGTCTCCGCATCCTTGCGACTGCGACTAATGTAAATAAGAAAAGGGGCATTCCACTACCCTTTTCTCATTAACATATGCGCAGTTAGCAGGGCTTAGCCCTGCTAATTGCCGCCGCAGGTTACACCATGGGGTATATTTACTAAGCAGGGAATTAGCTGGGGAATTGAAAAGTGGGGAAGTTGCCCATAGCAACCAATCAAATTCAAGCTTACATTCTCCAGTATGTAAAATGAAACTGAGAGCTCGAATCTGATTGGTTGCTATGGGCAACTTCCCCACTTTTCAATTCCCCAGCAAATTCCCTGCTTAGTAAATATACCCCCATGTCCTGACATGGTGAAAGCTGTGCTTAGAAGCCCAGAAGCAGGTAGTGTCCTATGGACAATTACCTGCTTCATAGGGGGAAATTTACTAAAGGTCGTGTTTTGCTGTCTGAATTTCTCGCCATGACTCGCCTATTGTAAGTGATGTGTATTTTGAGTCTGTTTAAGTATTTACTAAAGGGCGGGTTTTGAGCTGGTTAAAAACTCGCCGGCAAGTTTCGGCGAATTTTATGGTGAGTTTTAGTGTGAGTTTCAGGGCGAGATTTTGTTTTTTGAGCGTGTTTCATTTCTCGCACCAACAAGTTTCAATTTTTAGACCAGCGAGTTTCCAATGTGAAGGCGGCAAGTTTTTAAACTCGCACATGAGCAGTAACCACTAACCTCCATTTTGATTTGTTATAAAAAAAAAGACCAGAAGCAAGCCATTTTCTGACAAAAAACTTGACACTTCCTTGTTTGAATCAGTGTTTTGGCGAGAAGGAAGGATAGGAGCGGTTTGGAGAGGGTTGATGAGTAGTGTAGTGTGTAAATTTAAGTGGAATTGATTGATTACTGTGTGTTGTAGGTCATTTGTAGTCTTGTCTTTGGTTTTGTTTTTTTCCAAAATTTTTTGTGGTGTTTTTTTAATTTTTTTTTAAACCATTTTTTCCCATTTAAAATGTTTGTGGCTAATTTAGTTAGAGGCCACATAATGCATACCTCCCAAGTGTCCCGCTTTTGCGAGACCCACTGTCCTGCCTGCCCAGCAGTTTGTCCCGCTAAGGTGACAAACTTTTAGGCATTAATGTGTTTTTATCACATTTAAAATATTTATTTCCAGCCATCGTAAAAGGGCTAAGTAAATGTTAATTAACATGACACATGCATATTATATAAAAATGTTTTTAATTTAAAAAAAATTTGCTGTTCTCTGTATTAGTTTCAAACAGTGACTGTGGGGAGGGCCCTTCTGGCATGGCTCCTCGTAGCTCATCTGTTCCTCCAGCATGAACTACAGCTGCTCGCAAGGCATATCCCGTGCCTGCTTGATCCCGGAGACCCTCTGCTGCGCCACCGAAATCACTTCCGGCAGTTGCCTCTGGTTTCGCCTCTGCTGAATCTTCACCGCGGCTGATTATAGTGTCCTACTCCGTCTCTTCAGAGAGCCTGCAGTCTGGGTCACAGCATCAGGAATCCGTTGCTGTGGAGGAAAGTATGTATAAATTATGTTAGTTTTAATAGTATGTGTACAGGTATCTGTAAATAAGCAAACAGGACTTTTTTAAATTAAACTTAGAGCATGTGGCTGGTTCCTCTACACAGATAGCAAAGACTATGTAGGCTTAATGCCACTTGGTGTGATAACATTGCCCTTACATGGGCAAACTCCAAAATCATATGCTGACAGTGATGTTGCTTTGCGCAGTTGTCCAATGTCAGTAAAGGTATACGTTGTAGCTAATGGATTCTGATTTAAAATAGAAAAACTTACACACAGGTGTGTTTGGACCATAAAAAAGGTTGACTATGCAAATCACTACGAGTTTCTGTCCACTATGTGATTTTTCAATATATGCCACAACAAATTTCACCAACACCATTAACAACACTTACCTGATATTTTCTTTCATAGGCACATCTGATGTTGGCAACGTGTTTGAAAATATGTCCGCCCCTGTTGCCCAAAGAGTCCAAAGAAATACGTTGCAAGGCCAGAGGATTGAATTACCTGATGTTGAAATTGCAAGTAAGAAAGCATACATGAATGTACAAACGTCATTGTGGCAAAAAAACAAAACAAAAAAAACTAAACACTATACTTACCTGCATACATCCTGAGAGTAACAGTTTCTGTGATGTGTCTCGCACACAGAGAACTTCAGGTCTACATTGTTGCAGTAAGAAACATGCCTAGAAACTTTCACATAACCTGTAAAGAATAATGAAGAAAAGAACATGCATACACAGCTAATGTGTTTTTTAAATGTCACACAAATAGGTAATAAAATGAAAACATTATGCCCTAGCACACATTAACCTGCACTCCTGACCATCACTGTCATGTGTAATTATGCACATATCGCCAACCACTAGGTATGTGCACAGTCACAGCCATACACTATTTGCGTTCATGCATGTAATTTAATTGAAGCAGCCTGTGTGTGCAAGCATGTAGCATGTAACTTACATGGTGGTGCTAAGTTTTTTGTCACTTAATCCAGTAATAAAGTAAATGTTTAAAAACAAGCTTGTAATTCTTTTTTACTCCTCTCACTCTTTCATATCTTTCAATGTGGACGAACAACAAATAGATGATGAAGATAAATTTGTCACATTACAGTTTGTAGAGAAACCACCTGAGGTGCAGCCTACACCATGGACCTCTACTCCACTTTCCTCTCCCCAACCACATAGGTCAACATCATCTTGTCCCGCTACCTCTGTACGTCAACCTACCCCAACGTTACAGAATGACCAGAGAAGATTCATGCGCCATCCATGCATACACAATAGGAACATGTATAGCACTTAGACGGCTAACTTCTGTCCATTCTTTGGGGTTGAACCGCGTGGCACATGTTCTACTGGCCACCATGGACCGCTTATCCGCACAAGTGGAACGTATTCATGACCTGATTCACTTCCATCACCAACAAACACTTACCCACATGTCAAGGTCCACCGAGAGTACCCCAACCACTACTCTGGGTACAACATCCTCTAGCTCGCCTGCATGACAAGGACCTCACACCAGAGGTGGATGATCCGCAACGCCATGCAGATTCTCTTCCAGAAAAACAAGCAAGGATTAGATAGTGGCTTGGAGAATTTTGGGACACGTTCACTTTACCGTAATGGATAATGTGATGTTTCTATATTACTAACACATACGTTCGTGTGTGACATTTGATTTAAGAAGTTGCTCATAAAGTCACCACTTTGGGGCCGATTCAATCCCACGCGAAGTTGCGGTTTTTTTAGTCGCGCTACATTGGTTTTGGCTTCACGGCAAAAAATAGGCGCGATTCAGACATTTTAACGCGCCTACTGGATAGGCGCGTTACTTTCAATTTTGGCGCCTTACTTTCAGTTTCAGGTGAAGTGATTTCCTGTTCGCGCCTATTTTCCCCTATAAATATCGCGATTTTCTGGCAGCCATTTCTATTGTTTTCCAGGGTCCCGGACGTGTGGAAGAGAGCCCAACTCCAAGGTCAAGTCCAGGTCCAGAGATCACAACAGGTCAGGCAAACACCTCCAGCCCCCAGCAGGCCGGCTCCCCTCCACTAAAGTTCCCGTCCCCCCCGGCTCCCCTCCACTAAAGTCCCCGTCCCCCCCGGCTCCCCTCCACTAAAGTCCCC
>JABWIB010004466.1:19078-35169 GCA_016617825.1 Platyplectrum ornatum
GACTATATTGTGCCACTCATCACTGTGTCCTATCACTATTTTTGTGTTGCTGCATTATATCTGTTAGTGGTGTTAGCGCAGTGTGTGTACATAGATTTTTTGTATGTAGTTTTTGCATTGGGGATATATTTATAGATTCCCAAAGTGTTTTTTGCGGCCAGTGGGTGTAAGACCGTATTTGCACACACAGAGCAGCTGTCACATTCTCGATATAGCGCTAGATTGTTTTACCTATACATCTAAAAATTTGACTTTGTGTCTGGTACACCTGTTAATTATCGCTGGCAGTGGATACTGTATTTTTGACAATTTGCATGTGTAAGATTACATCTGTATTCCTCATGTGTTGAGATCTGATTCGCAACTAAGTTCCCTAAGTAAAATTACTAAGTATAGGGTCCTAGCACAATATTTTATTAGTACAGCAGCATTATAGTTGAATGTACATTATACAAACCTCTACCTCACCTATATGCTTCTCCTGATGTCTCTTTTGGCATGAAGATTTTGTATTAAATTGTGACTGTTCCATCCTATAGCGTGGCTTTGGTAGGTTGCATTGTTTGCTGTGTCCATCCGATGGATGTGTAAGAACAGGATTTATCTGTTACTATTAAACTGATTTATCTGTTACTATTAGACTTCCCTTATATACTTTATGGACTTAGAGTTCCTAGTTGTCGTTAAAGCAATTATTTTTTTTTTATGTTTTGGTTTTATAGAGACTAGTGGCAGAGAAACAGGAGAAAAGGAATCAAGACCGCCTGAAGCGTAGAGAAGAAAGGGATAGAGAAGAACGTGACAAACTAAAACGAAGGTAAGAATGCATATCTAGGAATGTTTGTTTTCGCAGCCACTGATAATGAGAGCATGCTCTTGTCTGTTAGAGCATTTTGCAACTTTCTTTAAAAACTTGTAATTACATGCAGTGTCTCATAAGTTTATGATAATAATATAGAAACAGGGTATAAGCAAAATAATAAAATATTGGTTTATCTTAACTCATTAAAGCTCCTTTCCATTCAAAATCATAAACCATAACAATATACTTCTCACAGACAGAGCTAAGGAATGCTGTAGGAAAATGGTCAACTAAAGAGAAAGTTGAATCCTAATGCCATACTCCTAGTTATTTTAAAATACTGCATGGGTATGGACAGTAGATGGGGGGGGGGGGTGAGTGTTTCAGACTTAACAACCATAAATTTAACTGGCTATGCCTATTATGCAACACTGACTCATAAAGGTAAAATGGATTNACAAGTCTCAGACTAAACAATATTTTCAGTCACTGACTGGTTACCTTTTCAATGAACTTTGTACTCTAATATGATTTGATCTAGCATATTATTGGGGGAACTAGGGCACTTTAAGTGTATCCAGTATGTTTCTCCACTAATATGCTGCCCCCATACAGGGGATTAATCCGTAGTTAGTAAGTGACCATAGGTGCTAAGCACACTTTGTGCTGTTTTAATGGATTATTATTTTTTATTTTTCACTGAATGTCTACAGTTTTTCTGCATGCTCTATATTTTAATGGACATTTTGTGTGTTTTTGTGTGTCATACAGTCCTGTTGGGAAAGTCAGATTTTATACACACACACACACACACACACACACACACACCTGTCCCTACACTGATGGTGTCTGTGTCCACACTGTTGGACCCTGCTTCCTGCAGACAGTGTTTAGTTACAAGTTTCTAATACGGATAGATACTTTACACTGGTCAGGCATTGATTTTGTCTACATTGTCCCTGATTATTCACTCATATGTCTGAGCATGGACATCCAACACCAAAGGCTCTGCATGATATTATGCCTGTGCCAATTGTGACATTGTCTTGAGACAAAAGAGCAGTGTATACCCGTAAGCAATGTGTCTTACCACAGCAGCTTATACCTGGCAAAGCGTCAGCTGACAAACATATAAGCAGCATGTTTGTGATAAGCCCCCCTATCATCCAGCAAGTTCTCTGTCTGGATGTCTTACTGATAAAAGGCGATGGTTACATCGCTTAGTAAACGTGCTTAGTAAGGGGGATTGGACAAAGATCTTTCCATATTGGGGGATGATCTATATCTGATTGTATTATTTAAGTAAAGAAAAAAAAAATCTGAGAAACGTGAATGTCTCAGATCTTAATAAAACTTGCGTATGACCTAACGATACTTTCATATGCAATACGTTGGTCCACAGGGATACAGTGTTCATGTAACAGGGTTGAAAATATGACAAAAACTTTGCTTCTGATGGTGGTGGAGCTTTCATGTTGGTCTTGTTTAGTAGCTAAGGGTTCATACTTTTTTTTAGTCCATAGTTTTCAAATATTGAATTTAAATTTTTCAAGGTCACATTTTGACCTTGAATATTAAGGAAAAAAGTATCTTTTATTTATAAGTAATAAGTATGTTATGTAGCTATATAAAATCTCTTTTGGTATTAATTTCATTTTGGCAACAGGAGTAAAAACAGGAGTTAAGCATGCCAGTTTGACCCTGGCCATTGCATGGTTATTGCGAAAGGGGTTAGACATAATGGGGCAATGATGCAATAAAGTGCAAAAATGTTACGTTGTAGGTTGCTTAGTATCTTGTGTTTGAGTGAGTAATGCGCAAGCAATGCTTTCTATTGATAAATATGCTCTTTTGGTTATTGAGCTCTACGCTTTGTCTTTCTCCAGGTCTAAATCCAGAGAAAGGCGCAAACCCCGTTCTTCCTCACGGGACCGTAAAAGAAAGACCCGCTCCAGATCCCGCGATAAACGTCATCGACATAGATCTCGTTCAGATAGTCGTAGCCGTAGTCAAAGTCATCATAGTTGTGACAGGAGCAGGGATCGGAGCTCCAAGTCAAAGTAGGTATTATTTTTATTTTGTATTTAGGTTCATACATTCATACACTCATTAAAATTGGATATTATATGTTGTGTTTTTAAAGCCAATTTAAAGCTAAAATCACTTTTAATTAATCTGTGTTTGGTGATAGAGTTTTGTTTCTGCATTCATGAAAAATGCATTTCTTTTCAAAGCAGTATGACGTTCAAATACAGTACGAAAGAGACTGTATTTTAGGTCTCATTTNATCAGCTATAGATCTGGTGGGGCCAAGTTTCTTATGAGGGCCCTGCACCTTTGCTTCCGATCACAATGGAAAAAAAAAAATCCAAAGGGGTTGTCACAGAAAATTCTCTTGATCCAGGTGACCTGTGCAAATCTCAGCTGGTGGCTAGAAAATTCAGCGATTGACAGAGGAAGTGTTTTTACCTGTATCTCAGGTTACAAGAGCTATATACCTGGCTGGCAAGGACAATACAGTGGCAGATTTGCTCAGTGTTTTGGGTTCTACACCAGGGGGAGTGGGAACTAAACCAAGCAGTATTCCACATTCCCAACTCAAAAATGTGTTTACCTTGAGAAAGACCTCATGTTGTCTGCAGTTAACACTAAAACAAAGTTTTGTTAGAGATCTGAGGAGACCAGAGCCTTTGCAGTAGACGCATTGTCCATCTCTTGGCCCGTCAGCTTGGCATATATTTCTTTGATTCCAAAGTTCCTGATGGAATGTTGAAAATTCCATCAGGAGCTTCTACGTATTGCATTGAGCAAACCATAGACATTTGTTGTTGGTGATGGTTTTTACCAAGTTGTAAATCCCATTTTAATTGTTTTCCTCTCTTAACCTTATTAATCATTTTAATCTTAATTTTACTTAGGTCATTCAGAGACAAGGAACGTTCATCAAGAGATCGGGAGCGGTCTAAAGATAGGGATCGCAAGCACAAGAAACGCAACTATGAAAGTGCTAATGGCAAATCTGAGGAACATATTGCAGAAGAACGTGAGGCTGGAGAGATTTAAGTGAAAATTTCTTCCGCTGAGAACTTTGATTTAGTTTAGCAGCTGACTTGAAAGGGACAAAATAAGTCTGTCAAGTCTGTTAGAATATGTGTACATTGAAGCATATATTTGGTATATATTTGTTTCCTCAAAATGGACAATTCATGCTCTTTGCCCTTTACAGTTGATCTACAATGAAGGTTTTGTAATGGAAATGCTTATTTTCTTGATTGTATATTCTCCATCTTATTTTTGTTTTGCATTAAACTTAGACCTCAAGTATTAATGAAAATGTACAGTCAAAATTTCCACAGGTTTTTTTTTTTTGCTTGGGGGGGTGTTTGTATGCCTTTTAAGTGGCGAGAAAGGTTGATGTAGAGTGCAAAATCACAATTTGTTGTAAAATCACAATTTGTTACATTAATAATCTGTCAGGCTATCTTTTGATATGCTTGATGGAAGTGTTTCAAAACGTAGTTCTCCCCTTAACACATGAGGGTATTTTAAAATAAAATTGACATAAGTTTACAATGGCATTTTAAATTTTAAGTGACATTAAAGGTCAATTAAAAGTATTTATTCTGTCCTGTGTATGGCTTTTGTGATGGAATGCAGTTAAAGAACCTAAATCTTATTAATAATAGATTATCGTATAGATTACTCGAGTATAAGACAACCCAACTATAAGCCAAGGAACCTTATTTCTCTGAGGGTGGCACTTTCAGCACAAAATAATGTGCAGAAACACTAGGCTTACACTCGAGTATATACAGTAAATAACCTTCACAAACCTGTATATATAAACAGTTTTGGAAACCAAAAGAGAAGCATAATAAAGGGTAAACCGTTACTGGTTCATTGTTTAGCTTGTATGTTTAAAAGACAGGTCTAGCTTTTATTTTAGTATTGTGTGTATGTGTTTGTTTTCTGTACTCAATTGCTTATATTGTTTATTAAAATATGTTAAGTCAAACAACATAACTTTTGAAACTTATTTTCTGAAACTGGGACACACACAGAAGACGCAGGGAGTGGAATTTCGGAAAGTAGATGAGGCTAATGTGATTATAACATGACTGCAACATAAGATGAATGAAATAAAATCTAAATTAACTGACAGTCTGTACACTTGACAGTTTGGTTCTCTCTTTGCACTCCAGACGTCTGTTGCCCAGCACACCTTTGTGCTCCTTGTTCTGTACAAACACATCTGAGCTCTGCGCTTTCTGCATCATTTTGTAATGGTTAGGGATGTTGTATTACACTTGAAAGAGTAGGGTTTCAAGTAAAACTCACAAGATGCGTTATTTGGGTATTTATTTGTCTTGCATTCATTATTTTTCCTTTCATCATTAGTTTTCTGACTAGTTTGAGATAGTAGGTGCAATGATCACAGATTAAGCTCTCTCAGAACCGCAGTCCTTATAGCAGCCAAGGGGAGTGCCCTGAAGGCTTTATACTCACAACCTTGGTCCCTGTGGCTATGGACCCTTCCTAGGATGACAGACCAGATTCTTTTAGTTGACAGTCTGCTCCTAACTAGCTAGCTTGCGCTTTGTATTTTAATTATTGTTTTCATATAGTGCCATCATATTACATAGCGTTTTACAATTTGTGTCAGACAGGATTGGGAAGGGGGCTCTGTCCGCAGGCTTCCATTACATAGGTGCATTTGCACATAGACTAAATAGCCTAATTTTGTCACAATTAACCTATGAGCATGTTTTTGGGATGTGGGAGGAGAACACACGGAGGAAACCCACACAGACACATGGAGAACATACAACCTCCACACAGATAAGGTCCAGGGAATTGAACTTACAACCTGGATCAGCAGATAGAACAGATGCCTCAGAGCTCCAAAGAAGGACACTAAAGAAAGCTAAAATGAGGGGTTTGCCCATAGCAAACAATTGGATTCAAGATCTCTGTTTAATTTTAAATATTGGAGAATGTGAGCTCAAATCTGATGGGTTGCTATGGGCAACATCCCCACTTTTCAATATTCTTGCTTTGTAAATTTAGGCCTATACCTGTCTCTGGGACCCATTGTGTAGTCTGATATAGGCATATGTAATCTAGCGGTGTCTCAAAGAGACAAGTGTTTGAGAAACCCTTACAATTGCTGGTTTGGCACAACTGTTATATTTTTATAAACGGTAAGATATCTTAATAAAGTCTTTTAATATTTGTACTTCTTTCAAATTCTGAGTTTGATTGAGAAAACCCCCTACCTATAGGCAAACATTCAAGAGCGTGTAAGTAGCCTGGGGTGTTAAAGACAATAAAAAAACTAAAGGTGGCCATTCACAAGAACGACTTGTTCTCGTGGAATATCCGCACCGACAAATGGGTTAATTTCCCTAAGGAAAAGTCTTGCACGGAGAGGACGCAGTATATACGTGACGCCCTCTTGGACTTGTTAGTTATATAAGTGCTTGACATTTATTCTTTAGAGGTGAGTAGGAGGGAGTGAGCGCATTATTTTTACAGTGTATTAGCTTGTTGATCATATACTGGTGTGTTGTCCTAAAGGAGGGAATGATTAAGTTTTTGCTACAACTCTTTGAAGGTTAGCAACATGATTTCCTGTTTCTCCTAACTCTGAACACACAGCTGATTTATAATTGTGATGGCAAATCTAGTTCATTTTGGTGACTAGTTTATTATGATCTAGTTTGCTCAGAAGATTAGTTCATCTAGTTTATTATTCATTATGAGACTGAGTCAGAGTCAGAGCTGATCAGTTTCATGTATGAACTATTGAACTGAGTCAGAGAAACTATGTAACAGAGTCAGCTCTACAATGGAGTGCACACAATGTAGCAGTGACACCTACAGCAGCTTAGATATACTCATGAGTAGATAGATGTGAAATAGGTATACAGTAACATATGGAGTTCTATAGTTGTGGAAGTGTTGTACATAGCAACCAATTAGATTCTAGTTATTATCTTCTAGAAGGTTCTAGATAAATAAGTAGATCTGGCTGGTTGCTATGGGCAACAGCTCATATTTTTTTTTTCAAACATCTCCTCTTCTATAGAAATTACTTGGTATATGTACCCCACAGACAAATTATCACTCTTTAAATTTTTTTTCAAATTGTATTAGAATAATAAGGAAAATATTGCAACAGGGGGAAAATAAAGTGATTTGGAAATATACCTTGTGATAATGAATCCTGGTAATGTGTTTCAGGATCAGCTCCATACATATGCCTGAGCACAGCAGTGCCACACATTGTAGATTAGATGTACTGTACACTGAGTCAGAGAACTGAACTGTATCTGATGAACTACTGAGTCAGTTGATGAGTGAGTGAACTACTTGCAGGATAATGACTCGATTCAGTAAAAAAAATGTAACTCATTCTTATTAGCAGAGTCAGTCTGAGCACAGCAGCTTAGTGTACTGAATTAGTGAATTAATTAATTAGTGAATTAATTACTGAATTAGTGTATGAGAGCTGAGTTACAGTGTACCCTATAGAAGGTTTAGCAGCAAGTGTTTGGACATTTGGACTAATAGGACAGATGCTATGTTTTTTACTATATGTGTCTTTGCTTGACTTTGTTCAGTGTGTTGTACTTTGAGCTTTACTTTTACAGCATCAGATTCAGGAAGTAAAAATACAGTGAGTTACCTGATGGAGAAGTTGGGATCTCTAGCAGTCTGTGTCTAGTTCACTCACTTGCTTTAGTTCACTATGAAGATTAGTTAATTTTGAACGAATCAGTCCTGAACTACCCATCACTAATATATAAGGTCAACTGCCCCTCATTCCAGTGTCTTTTTTTTTTCCTGTTTCCTGCATGGGCCAGAGAGGAGAGCCTCTGGCCCACGTGCTGGCTTCCTTCCTCTATGACTGCAGCTTTTTGCTTGCCCTCCATGCTGAGGATTCCTGAAGGTGGGAGGAGGAGGTGGGGGACCGTCGGCGTTCGTGCTGAAGACTTCCTGATGCACGCCACTGCCAAGTCTGAGGGCGCGCAGGAAGTATGTTCCAAAGTTTGACCCGTCTGTCCGTGAGTATGGACAGGCGTGGCCATTTTGTTGAAGCCCAAATGCTTTGGCTATTTAAATGGGATGGCACTCGCTATTTAAGGCACAAACGATCAAAACAGCGCTCTGGGTAAGCTGCAGCACTTGTTTTACTTGGTACCTTTTGGGATATAGACTATTTTTTTGTTCATTGCCCACAGATCTGTCACTGGCAAAGAGACTGATACCAGGCCTAAACAAAAACGGCTGCACCAACCAAAGTGCACTATTTGTGATGCCGCCCTTCCTGAAGACACGACCTCTATGCTGTGTAGATCATGCACTGCAGTGCAGCAGCAACAACCTTACACAGAATGAGGGAGTTTATGAAAATCCTCAAAGATCAATTATCCACGGTCTTTGTGACCAAGGAGGATCTGCAAAGGATGGCGCATAAGAGGCCAAGATCGGCCAGTGAAAGATCTGATGTATTGGTTCCTCAGACAACGAAGTCATTGAATATTGACGAGGACCGGGAGAAGCCTGTTCTGCAGGACTTACTATTTGAAGAATCCAGACCCAGGATCAAAACCTTCCCTCTATCCCAGGTTTTGAAAAATATCATCAAGGAGGAATGGAATCATACAGATAAGCAGCTGTTATCTACAAACCGTATGAACAGAATGTAGCCATTCACATCCCTCAGCATATAAAGATCCTATGGTGAGGAAAGTAGAGTACGGCCTAAGGAAGCAGTATTAATGTGTCCAGAGCCCATCTTAAATCGGCGGCAGCGTCAGCAGTGACATCAAGAATACTTAGATCAGTGATGCTAACCTTTTCAGCTTGGTGTGTCAAAAATCGGAAAAAAGCATAGTCTTCCTCGGGTTGTGTGTCACTCAAGAAATAGCAATAATTTGGTCATATTTGCAGCCCCAACAAAGATTGAGATATATTTTTAATATATTTATGAGTTCAAAAAGCAAAAAAAAACTATTAAAGATTTACTTTAGTGACTCTGGAGCAGATCCAGAGTTGCGTTGGTGCGCTAGCGCACGCGCTGCGTGCGTGCGCATTGCACATAATCCAGAGCTGCAGATAATTAGCGCGCTAAAAATGCGCATTGCGTGCCCGGGAGCCGCTTAGCGTCTAGCGTGTACTTTAAACCATCTTGCGTCTACGTTTACCGTCTTGCGTGAGTGTTTTTTTTGTTCTTTATGGGGATTTCTGACAAAACCGAGGGAAGAAGGTTAAATGAATGTAATGAAATTGTTTATTTGGTGAACCTACATTTCATAAATGACCTATTTGGTTAAAACGGAGTGTAAGCGTTTCCTTTTCAGCACTGACATCACATTTTATACTTTTTAATCGTCATGTATTTTTCAATTTAATACATAATTTTAATCCATAAAATTATTATGTTGTAGGAGTGTTCACATTTACCTATCATTAGCTAATAAAATGTACAACATATTATACAGTCCCACAGAACTCAAGTAGCTGGGAAAATTGATAAAGTAAAGTAATTGCATGTTTTGACAGAAAAGTGCAGAAAAATCCACAGTGTCCAATATAAAAGCTGTCACACGAATTGACACATCCAAGATGCAAGTACTGTACAAAACAAAAGTTTACAGTACAGGGAACACTTCCTACAACTATTGCAAATGATCTGCAAAGTCTAGGAAATAGACCAGTTAGACCACTTGCGGCACCCCCAGGCAGACGCAAGCAAAAAGCCGCTGATCGGTAATTAGCGCTAAGCGCAGCACGATACGCAACAGCAAGCACGCCCCTAAATCTCATTATAATATGCTGGCACGCCCCTAAATCGCACATCAAAAATCTGAAGCGCACAGCCCTGGAGTCGCTAATGTTCGTCTGGTTAGCGTGCGATTCAGAGTTCTGCGCGCATGCGCAGTGCGAAAAAACGCAGAAAAATCTGTGCAAATCGCAACTCTGGATCAGCCCCTGTGTTGCTGAATTGCATTTGCAGGGTTGTATTTAGTGCACTTCAGGGCCAAGCAAGCTCTGCTATCTTCAGCTGTTTCTTTTATTTGTTTTGGGTTTTTTTTTTGTTTTTTATTAGTTTTTTGTTTGCTTTTTTAAGCTTTTTGTATTTGTGGATTTCTTTTTGGTTTTTGCCCCTTTTTGTGTTGTCTGTCAGATTTCTACCAGTCCAGTTCCCTGGTGTGTATTCCCTGTTCCATGGCTCTGGGAGACAGGCACAGTAAGGCAGCATGGCTTTCTGAGTATATAGGTACAAGGAGGCCGATGACCCCAAAGCACAGACAGGGGTAACCCACAAACCCCAGTCCAGAGTCAAAAGGCGCGTCAGTCTAATTGCCTTGGCGTGTCACAAGTGACACGCGTGTCATAGGTTAGCCATCAGGGACTTAGATGATGGTGCAGGGCTCTGGAAAAAGATGTCAAAGATGGACATATAAGACCTAGGCTCGTCAAGCAGATACACCCCTTGTGCTGCTATCCAGGTTGGGGCCTGTCTCTCTACATCCCCCTGTCCTGCAGTGTCAGCACCCTAGCTGCCCTCAGAGGACCTTGCCTGCCTGCAACCCCTGCTTCTACCTCCTACTCCCTGGGGCATCAAAATGGGGTAAGCTGTCCACTGGCATAGTGTCTCCTGTGTGCTCCTCTCTGTGCACCTCCTGATTCTGCTGCCGATTTCTCTCTCCGTTCCTGGCAAGCACTGTCCATCACCGTGTCCCGGGTGTGCTGCATTTTATATCAATCACTCCTGGGTACTTTATTTGCCCTCCACAGTGCATTCCTCTGATGTAACCGGCAACCGGGCCATGTGACCCCCTGGCGCAAGTGACTCCCCCGGCCCTCCACACTATGCTGCTTTGCTACTACTGATTCCTTCAACGCATCTGCCTCACCGCTCCCATGAGGAAGGGTAAACATTCATCTCAGCGGCATGCATCTGGCTCCCACCTGAACGATGGATCTTAGGCTGACCTACGCTACAACCGATCTATGGCTCTGCAGCCCCAGACAGCTCCTGCATCCCTCTCACTCTCTTCCAGTTCAGAAGATATGGAACAGTCTCAGCTGGTTCTGGACTCTTCCCCTAGTTCTGCTTTGGATCAGCTCAAATTGGAGGTGGGGGAAATCTAAGCACATGTGAAGGCGCTGCCGAGCAAACAGGACTTATCTGATATTGAACAACGCCTGCAGGCCTCCATTCGCCAGGAGGTCATCGACCTTCAGCGTGATATGTCCCAAATGTCTGCTTGGATTGACGATCTGGAAGATAATGCTACAGCCTCTTCTGCGCATTTGGATTCTGTCCGGGAGACTGTCAATCATCACACATTGGCCATCTCTATGCTAGCTAGCCGGCTTGATGATCTGGATAATCATGCCTGCGCATTAAAGGTTTATCTGAAGAAATTCAGCCCTCACAGCTCATGGATGCTCTCAACAAAATCTTTGGAGAACTTTTGGTCCTGGATCCCAACGTTACCACTGAATTTGACAGAGCCCACCGTGCCTTGCGACCCAAAGGTCTGGCTTCTGACAAATCCACTGATGTGATATGTCGCCTTCACTATTTTGCCCAAGAGGAGGAAATTTTGAGACGTGTCCGTGGTCAACGGGTGGTGGAATTTGAGAGTCAACAACTCCAGATTTTCCAGGACTTGTCCTGGAGAACACTTCAACAACGCCGTTTGCTGAAACCCCTCACGGATGCCCTGCGAGCCCAGGATTTCAAATACTGCTGGGGCTTCCCTATCTCCCTACACGTTTCTCATAATGGTGGCTTACACTCCTTGCGGTTCCCTGAAGATGTTCCCGGCTTTTGTTCTGCTCTGGGCCTCCACCGTGTTCATCTGCCTAACTGACTGGATGTAGACCTCCTTCAGGATCAGCCACCGCCCCCACCACCGAAATCCCAGTGGCACAAAGTTCAGAAGGATCGGAAGCGCGTGTCCCTGGAGACGTCTGGTAATGTGTCCACTGGACCCTAAGGTCTGCCGAGACTTTCTTTATTAGTAACTGTATTTCTGCCGCAGGAGCCTGTGTCTCCATTGCACCTTCTGATGCCTCTTTGTTAGACTGTTCCTGAGTATCCTTTTTCGCTGTGTCGCTGTTTTGTATTTTTGAATACTTATATATTTGTATGCTTTTATTAATGTTCCACTTGTGGTTTACCTGCCCTCTTGATGTGGTTATGTTTTGTGTGTTTGTAGGTAGTGTTTACGGCCGCATGGGCATGGGATGGAGCAGTTTTTTTTGTTTCTTTTTTTCCTATTCGCTGGCTATGGGGTATTAGGTCCTCGCTCCCTCCCAGTCTATGTGCTTACTCCTGTGTTTTGTTTTGTTTTTTTTTAATTATTACCTGTGATTACTTGGTTCTACATGTTTGCAGAAGCCTTGTTTGTTTATGTTGGCTTTCTCATACTTTAGTAGCTCCTTTTTTTATGCAATTTTGGATTTATTGCTATCTGCAGACGATCTGTTGCTGTTTTTGTCTGACGCTGGTGCCTCCCTGACTGCTGTTTTGGAGCTGATTGAGGAGTTTGGGGTCTATTCTGGCCTCCTTATCAACTGGAACAAATCATATTTAATGCCCCTCCAAGGCGCTGTTCCAGAGTCCCGATCTCCTGCGGTTCCTTTGATCTGATCCTCCCGTTTTAGATACCTTGGGGTGGAAGTCTCTAATAGTGTGGCCGATTTTTCCAAGCTCAATCTCCAGCCCCTCTTGCAGTTCCTTCGGGATAAAACGAGGGTCTGGACCCGGCTCCCCCTGTCCTGAACCTGGTTAAAATGACGCTTCAGCCAAAAATTCTGTATATGTTGCTACAATCCCCGCAGTATATCCCTCAATCGTTTTTTCGCAAACTGCACTCCATTCTTACCACCTTTATATGGGGAGGACAGCGTGCTTGAATCAATAGACAGAACCTATGTAGGCCCCGCACGGAAGGGGGCATGGGCCTCCCTGATTTCCATTTTTGTTACGTCGCCGCACAATTATCCCATCTGCGGGCCTGGGTCACTGATTCCTCACACGGAGACCTCCACTGGTCATTAGTTGAGCAGGCGGGCCAGGGCCACACACGCTCTCTGCCCCCTCTCTTCCCCCTCCTCTAGGCCCTCTCCGAACCTCTTTTCCCTTATTTTGCTGAGCGGTGGCTGTTACCCCTGTGTGTCGTATGTCCTCCTCTCTTGTTGGGCCCTGCCTTGATTCCAGCCAATTTGCTTCCCTTACCTGATTGAATTGAATGTCGCACCGGTCTACCTGTGTACCTACCTCAACTATGCTATTACTTATATTGTATTGCTGACATGGCGTATCCTACTGTGATTCTGTGTTTACCTTGTTTTTCTTTTTTGGTTTTGTCTTGGTTTTGTTACATGTTTATTTGAAAATCAATAAAAATTACTTGATTAAAAAACGTTTGGGATTTCTTGCCTTTGTGGGGTGGTTTAGTGGGGCCTTCCTTTGCTCCGTTTACCGTTTTCTTCCCCCCTCATTACCATCTTTCTGGTAGCTCTGCTTTCTATCGATGCTAGCAGTGCCCCAGACGCGGTTATGCCTTTATCCCACTTTCCCTTTGTTGTCCCTCTTCTAATGCATCTGTTTTCCCCAGCTCTCCCTCGCTCCTCTTTTTTCTTTGCCTTTCTGTCTTTCTTCCTTTGTCATGTTTCTCTTAGACACTCTGCTTGAATGCTTGGAATGCTGCCTGGGTTCCCTGGTTCAGTCCACTACGCCCTGGTTTTCCCTCCTCATGGATGACTTTCTTAAGGTAATCTTTATTAATGCTAAGTGATTAAATGTGCCTGAACAGCGTTCCAAATTCTTGTACTCTCTGAAGCTGGACAAGGCGGATGTGTTCTTTGTGCAGGAGACTCATTTTAAGACTGGTACTTCCACTCCTAAACTTTCTAACTTCTACAACCCGCTTTGTTTTACTCTTGGGGTGGCTATACTCTTCTCTAAAAGACAGTTCAGGATGTTACTGTACATAGACCTTACCAGGGTAGAGCCCTTGGGGTTACCTGTACAATTCAGGGCCAACTGTTTACGTTTCTAAATATTTATGCTCCCAATCAGAGTCAGGTTCAGTTTTTTTCGGATGTACTTCACAAGGCCTCTGATCTTCTCGAGGGTTTTGTGATTCTGGGTGGAGACCTCAATTGGACCCTGACACCGCAGCTTAACTCTTCTTCTGGCCGATCCTGTCACCCAGAGAGGAAACATTGAGTGGTACATAGGCTTTTTCATGACTTCCAACTATCTGATTCCTGGGGGTTACTTCACCCGACTGACAGGGATTATACCTTTTTTCGCCACCACACAATACATACTCCCGTATACATTATCTATTTATTAGCCAGAGACACTTGCACATGCTCAGGGAGGCTCATATCGGGACTGTTACCTGGTCGGATCATGCTCCGGCTATGATTTCCCTCTCCCTTGCACAATCCAAGGCGAAAGCCTGGAACTGGCGCCTTAATGAATCTCTCCTCCAGGACCCAGTCACTAAAGCAACCATTGCAGAATACTTTTCCCTGAATGCCTCCCCTGACGTTTCTGCTTCTGGCCTTTGGGAAGCGCATAAATGCATTTTGCGGGGATGGCTTATTCAGTTGGGGTCACAGGCGAAGCGGCAACGTTGGGCTCAGAGATCGCCTGCTGGCTCAAATTGCTGACTTGGAGATGTGACATAAGGCTTCAATGTCTCCTACTGTCCTGGCTGAATTTGCAGTGGCCCGCTTGTCCCTAAACGAGATCCTTAACATTAAAATGAAATCTTCCTACCGGATCTGCCGTAACAAATTTTTCTGTTGGGGCAACAAGCCAGGTCGTATGTTGGCTAAAGCCCTTATGGCCCAGAGAGCCTCCTCCTTTATCCATTCCATACGGGATAGTAATGGGTCCATTTGCCATCTTACTGAGGATATTGCTGCAGCCTTTTAATCATACTATTCTACATTATATAACTTGCGGCCGCCTGTGACCCCTGCTGAGCTGTCTCTCCATGAGCAGCATGTTCCTGCTTATCTTGATGATATAGGATCCCCTGCCTTGTCGGACGCTGACACTGCCTGTGAACTCATGGATGCAATTAAGTCCTCCCCATCTGGTAAGAGCCCAGGGCTTGATGGTTTCCCTATCTCTTACTACAAGACTTATTGACACATTGGTTCCCTTTCTACTTCAGGCTTTTAACTCTATCTCATAACTCTTTTCCCAACCAAACTTTAGAAGCCCATATTACAGTTTTTCCTAAAGAGGGCAAGAATCCATTTCCCTGCTAAATGTAGATCTTAAACTCTATGCAAAAATATTGGCAAACAGACTGAAAGCTTTCCTGCCTGACTTGATTCACTCGGACCTGGTGTTGTTTGTGTCCGGCAGGGAAGCAAAGGATAATACCACAAAGGTCATTGTTTTGGTACATATAGCCATGCAGTCGGCCACTCCGACTATTCTTCTCTCGACCGATGCCGAAAAGGCCTCTTTATTTTTGAGGTAAATTGCATCGTTGGAGCTCTATCTCATCTTTANTCTCATACTATAGTAATGTATGCCTTGCACTCATATGTATCAACTTTAGGGAAGCACTAAAGCTCACCATACTGTATATTTCTATAGCAGTTTTCTTTATCTTTTAAGGGTTGGTGACCCTTATATATCACAGTTGGTTTGCAGCTACATGGTGCTTAGTACAGCGCGCTCTAAAGTGGAATAACTTTATGATCTATGATTTATACACCTTTGAGTGGCTTCCCCATAGAATTGTCTAAGGGGATAAAGGGGATAGGTTAGGTTGGTATCCTTTTGAATCAGTGCACAATTTTTCCCTTCTTTTTCTTGCTGTTCCATGAATATAAACTGGCCCTTTTTGCAGATGACCTGTTAGCAGTCTTTTTTTTTTTTTTTTAAATGTTATTTTCTTTATTATAAATTTTCAAAACATACAAAAACATTTATAATCCCAAATATACAATTGTACATGCATACATACATAAGAGGTACACAAATTTCATACCCTTTGTTGTCTTTCTTTCCAATTAGTACCCCTGTTTATATTCCCACTATATAAAGATAATTCAGTTATTACATACCTATACATATATATATCCCTTTGTCTACACAAACATTCACTCATTCTCATACACACCACACACATCCGTTGGTGGTTTTGCTGTTTACTCTATACTTGTACATAATACCAATATATCTTCCTTCAAATAAACTTCTTCTGTTGTAAAATATGAAAGCTCT
>JABWIB010004467.1:8764-32204 GCA_016617825.1 Platyplectrum ornatum
TTGCATGCTGGGACTTGTAGTTTGACAATACCTGGAGAGCCGCAGGTTGCCTACCCTTGCACTAGAGGATTGCTTTACCCCAATATACAACCCCAGCTTTGTAGAACTACAAGTCCCAGTATGCTTTAACTGCACAGACATAGTGGATACCTGGCAAAGCATGCTGGGACTTGTAGTTTGACAACACCTGGAGATCCGTAGGTTGCCCACCCCTGCACTATACAATCAATTCTGAGTGCCAACAAAATGATCTAGCAACGCTGCAGTCCGATCGTATAGGGTGATACAGCCGTGGCCAAAGTGCACACGCGCTGCACAAATTACCTGCCGGTCCCACTGTATTGTACTGTCAGGAGCTGTGGAAATCCCACTTAAGAGAATCACAGCNGCGCATATTCCTCCTTGACAGCATGCAGCGTGAGCATTGCTACAGCTATTACAGCACCAGAGCATGCAGCATCATCACGCACACAACACCTTTATATCATCACAGCAGCACAGGTCCCTCCTTGCGGGCACGCAGCAATAACAGCTGCAGCGCTTCCAGAGCGAGAGAAGGCAGCATCATCACCGCTACAGTCATTCTGCATCACGGGTTTCCCGCGCGAGGATGCAGCATTCGTATAGCTGCGGCAGTACCTGGAGTATAGTACCGTGTTTCCTCGATAATAAGACACTGTCTTATTTTATTTTTTTCAGGACAAAAAAACACCATAGGGCTTATTTTCAGGGTAGGGCTTATTTTATTGACCTCGTGCCGCTGACATTATGGCCCCTCATTGTGATTTAGATAGGGCTTAATTTCGGGGGAGGGCTTACTTTAGACAGTTTTCTGTAAAATAGGATAGGGCTTATTATCAGGATAGGTCTTATTATAGGGGAAACAGGTAGTGGGCTGTGTGATAATGAACTTTCCAACATATGGCACAATACAGTCTGTAAGCAGTTTACCATTAGTATCATCATCAGTAGTAGTAGGTAGAGCAAGTGACAGGCGGGTACACATGCATGCACCAATGCTTAGCCTACTGGTAAGACCCCTTCAGCCGCATGCCTCATGGACTGGCATAACTTCATACCAGTAGATAGCATTCTCATATAATTGGGCATTGGAACAGCGTTAACCTATAGCATTTTCATACGAGACACGTTTTTGTGCGTTGAGGAACAGCGTTAACCTTTCTCTGTGTAATTATGGCATTAATTCTCTCAATTAACTCACAGCATTTTCCAAATGTGTTGTAGACATACACCTACCCCTCCTCCTCCTCCTTATTGCTATAGCGTTGAAAAGTGATTTTTGTCTTTGAACAAATAATAAAATAAACTCCACAGAAGGAGAGTACATACTCGGACATCGAGGACTAACACATTGAGAAGTGAGAAGACTTTAAAGGGCATTCGAAAAAAGTTGGAGAGGACTATAGAATTACCCCTTTGGCGACATACACAGCCTATTAAAGCCACAGTAATGACCACAATTTGCTTACACTTATATACACAAAGACATGCTGCAAAAATGTCCCTATAAAATCAAGTGGAGGCTTTAATGATGATATGCTATATAATTAACATAATAGGTCAAAACCTCCATTCACTTATCTNACTACCAGCCACTAAACCCTGCAGGGGACACTGACAAATGTTAGCACCCCAAGCACTTCAAAGTCCCTGCTGGATTACAGACCGTCAATGTCAGAACNGTATGTGGTTCAGCAGGACCTCAGCAGCATTGACACGGTATATCTGCAGCCACCGGGAGGTATCTGTACAGTGTACAGTGGTGGCAATAGTAATTATATGGAGTNGGTAGAGGATTGCTCGGCCAGGCCACCCAGCATCTTGTGTTCACACCTGTTTGGGTGTTATAGACCCTATCTGACCCTCGACCTGCTAAATGAATCTTGTCTGTGCTTGTATTTCAGAGAATTCCCAATTATTAACCTTCACGTTTTAGGACCTACTATATACTGCCTGCAAGTAATGATTGGTTTCACAGGTCGTCTTTTGTCATTTTCATCACGACTAGTAAAGGCTCTATAGGATAATAGGGTCAATGGAAATGCCTCACAGCTCTAAATGTAAATGTAAAAATCAGCGTACCTGCTACTTGCTATAGGCTGTAAGGGCTGAGGGATGATGATGATGATGATGATGATGTCGGTCAAACCACCAAAGTGGCTGATAAAGAAGGGAAGGAACCCCTGCAAGAGAAGTTATGAGAAAGGCGTAAGAAGGGCCACACTCAGACAGACAAATGGACCAAATCCAGAGCTCTGGATTTGCTCCAATGGACCAGATTTAGACTTACTTTACATACTACTGAACTTACAAGAGTGTGGGCAAAACCATGNTGAATTTCAGGGGAGTTTAATACTGTTTGCAACTAATTAAATTGAGTTGAGAGATGATGCTTCCAGCCCAATTGTAATAACAGTGTAACAGTAACGCTGGTCAGTATCTGTGTGGAACATGCAACAATAAAGTATTCTCCCTGCATGCACACACTGACATTCATTATACTCCCCCCCCCGCAATTCATCATGGTTTTACCCACTCATGAGTAAGTCAATAGTGCCTAAAGTCTGAATCTGAATATGTTAATAAACACACTTCACATATAAATATCAGAGACTTTATAATTGATCATTAGTAGATGAGTAACAAAGACAAATGTTCATACTTAAACATTAATGTGCTAGATGGGAAGCTGCTTTAATGTAACATTTATTAGGCACTTTCGATTTTCAGTAAAGTTTTGGCATTCCGGTTACAGTGAAAATCAATGAAGTCATATATCAAGCAGAGTGCACCTCAGATATTACTTACGAAAGACAGCCATTTAAATACTACTCCTCCTGGAAGTGTATAGCACTGCGGGCGTTGTGGTTTTTAATATCTATAGTAATTGTAGCTGTATTATTTCCATCCACTGCTATTTGTAAATATTCGGTTATTCAATTTAGCACAATATTCAATAACTTTCCCGGTCAGTCCTTCAGATCATATAGGGGCTGATCATACTAACATGTACAGGGCTATCAATGTACCAGATTCAGACTTGAACTTAGGAGCGTAAAGTTACTATTGGGTAAAACCATGTTGAATTGCAGGGGAGGTAAAATGAATGTTAGNGTTTGCATGCATGATGAAATGNATCTCCCCTGCAATTCAACATGGTGTTGCTCAGGTGTAATTACGCTCATAAGTTGAAGTCTGAACGTGGTCCATAGTATTTGAAGCAGAACTGTGATTGGCCTCCCCTATGTTTGCACTTAGACTTTAGATCATAAGAGGTGTGAGATTTGGCGTTTATGTCTGGATCAGGTATGAAATACTTGTCCCACTCATACTGNAATATCACATTGTCACCTGATGGCCAGATTATCGCGGAAAAAGTTTGCACATGTAAACATACCTTTGAGCAAATCAGCAGGCACAAGGTACACAGGGAATACTAGAAGACATGCATTCCCCAATCCACTGGTGGTAAAGGGTTAACATTAACCCCTGCACAACCAGTGTTGACTATCCGATGACCATCCCAGCTGCGCTCGGCCATTCTTCCTGACATCATGTCTGCTATTTGAAAGTTGTCGCTGACACATTTAGTACCAGCAGCAGGATGGAGCCCAGCCCAACCATCTACTATTCCTGAACAGAGGGTGGACAGATGGGAGGCCAAACTGGGAGTATAACATAACGCTGCATTGCATAAACAAATGTTTATAAATCATAACTGTGTAAGAGCATGCAGGGGGTTACATATTTCAAGGAATAGGCACGATCTTTAGAATGATCCAGAGGGGCTGATCCAGAGTTGCACTTACACCTTTTCGAGGTGAGGGGTGCATATGATTTTTATTGCATACAGAGAAANTACTTTGCTTACATGAAGCCCTGAATATCTTTAATCTGTCAATTAGTTAACTACACCTCTTGGCCTAAATTTACTAAGCAGGGAATTGAATAGTGGGGATGTTGCCAATGGCAACCACTCTCCCTGCTAAGTACATTTAGTCCTTCAACTCTAATTTAGTTTTTACAGTATAAATTTGCATCTGCAGTTCAATGTTTGGTTTTACACTTGTTTTACCCTTACTCCAAAACTATGCATCAGCCCCTAAAACCTTAACTCTTTCTTTCCCACACATTAAAGAACACAAAGAGCTATATTTAATGGTTGCTGGAAAAGATAAAAGATATGTTTACGAGAGAGATAGATAGATAGATACGAGAGAGATAGATACGAGAGAGAGAGAGAGATACACGAGAGAGAGAGAGATACACGAGAGAGAGAGAGATACACGAGAGAGAGAGAGATACACGAGAGAGAGAGAGATACACGAGAGAGAGAGATAGATACGAGAGAGAGATAGATAGATAGATAGATAGATAGATAGATATGTGATAGAGATAGATATCATATCTGTATATTTATAAGAAATCTGCTTTACCAAAAAAAAAACAAAAACAAAAAACAAAACCCCAATTAAGAGGAATATTCCCTGAAACTCATGTTGATTTTATTAGGTATTAAATTATCTGCCGGTTCTCACATGCAAAAAAAATGTCTAGAAGCAAATCCGTAATGACAGAACGATGTAAATAATATATTCCATTCCTCAGACATTCTTTTATCCAATGGCATAAAGGCGAGAGAGAAAAGGATCACTGTCAGATTAATCTACCAACAGCAGCGTCTCATTCATAATAGCGAAGCCACAATGACCAAATCTGGAATACAAATTGATACAGGGCTTGTACGAATACATTAAACAAACATGATGGCGCTTAGTAGATTATTTCTGCACAGGTCCCCAAGACGGAGGGAAACCAGGGGACATTTGCTTTAATCATTTTGCATATGAAGTTATGTGAAGGATCACTTACCCTGCGTCTTTTGTAATATACATTCTATATATTATTGTATTGCTGATGGGGAGGTGGCTTTTTTCTTTATCACCAAATATTGTAAAACAAAAAAAGATTTGGTATAAAAAATAAATCATTCTGCACTAATAACTAATAACTCAAGAGGTAAAACCATATTATTGAATTGCTGGGGGGGGTGGTGTTAAAATGAATGTTAGTGTGTTTGCATGCAGGGAGAGTATTGTTAGCTCCTATCTTTTAAAGGGGGAAACCCCCTTTCCACTGCAGCGACCCAGGAAAACTCCCAGTAAATACCCTGCCTTGGTCCCGGGAAAAAACCTGGGTCAACTGGACCCGGGTTTTGTCTTGGGACCCATTCCCACCAAAATAAACCTGGGTTTATGTGCATAAACCCGGGTTTTTTTTTGTCAGTCAGAGGAGAGTAGGATATGTAGTAGGGTCAGCCTTGGCCTCTACTGAATGTCTGGCCTCTCTTGAATAATAGACTTCTGACCTTATTATTAGCAGAGGAGTCTCCATCAAATATTTATCCATTTATACAAAAGCTATAATTTAATAGTTCCGATTAACCAATTACCTAAATAGACCCACCATGACCATACAAAATATTAAGAAGGACTGGAAATTCCGTCTGAGACGAGGTGTACAGGAAATTTGGTTTTAGTGGTCGTTTCCCAGCCCCAATGTACTCTTAAATATATATATATATATATATATATATATACACACAATTCTTCATCGCTGAAATAATGATAAGTAGCTGTCGTGTTCGTAAACCCATTACTTTGTAATTTTATCACCAAACTCTCTTCATGGGTTAACAGATCCGTTTGCCCGGGTCACCTATTTCTGCTATGCATGGGCGCCTTTAGTTTACCAATCAATAGATGAAGACATAATTATATCCGTTACACTTGTGGCAATTATTTATTTATAACGGAAGTTGCAGACTGTCCTGAACTAATTCATTAGGAGGGACTAAGCCAGCGATTACAGTGGAACGCATGAGGAAAATGCATGAAGTGAGCTGCACCAAGTCCATTTCTATTTTGCATGTCCAAACTTTGAAAGCTAAACTTTAAATAACAATGCAATTTACAGGAACNCAGGGCGCCCCCAATGCACAGTGAAAGGGTTAAAGGCTAGGGGTGGATTATTATCACTGGTAACATTCCTCTAGTAGTATACACACACACACTTCCCTTGCAAGAGACAGGGATAGCATGGTTGACAATCTCGAACAGATGCCGTATGATTAAAAATGATGTGTTGGCCAATATCTAGGACTGGTAGGGAATAAGGAATGTCTGAGAAGAGTGTTTCGTAACAAGAAGTGTTCCTACAATGGGGGGTAGGGAGACTTACTCATTGCTATAGTCTATTAACCCTTGCATGACTGGCAAAACAGCATTCATAAAATCTCCTGCAACTCTTAATTGTAGGGCTGGCTTAAGTCAGCGGATTACACAGCTTGCATAATTGGACTTGCCAAGGTGATATTTACATTTATCGGACTTACATTTAGCGCAGCTCATATGAACTGGTGAAGATATAGTTACAGTGTTTTGTAACCTACTAATGCTAAGTATAGTCATACCATAACAAAGTTGCAGCCATAGTGCCAGTTTCTATGTACCCAAATGTAAAGTACATTTCATTACAGTTCTAATTGATAAGAGTGTTGTGGGAGGGAAAGGGTGTAAGGACATAGCTCATGTACAGTAAGGACCAGAAACACTTCCACCAGTCACAAGACATGTTTAAATCCAGGGGGCTGATACTGCGCGGCCTATTTGAATATTTACAGTTTCATATTTGGAATGCAAATACAAACGTTCTTTCAAATTGCTTTTGTCACGTTCACCCGTCTGGGCGTTTGAGGCATTGGAAAGCTAAGGCATGCTCTTCTAGTGGTCTGGAGAGTCATAAAGTGACACCGAGGAGGACTATAGGGACATAGAGGTACAAAGGAAGACTGGAGGGTCACACAGGAGGACAGAAAGGGCACATATACAAGAATCTAAAATTGAAAAAACTACATACGGATTACAACGATTGTCCATTTCATTTAATAGCCGATGAAATGATACTTCTTATTGGCCAGAAACACTCCTTTAAAATTGCTGAGAAGCTTTAGTGCATTCACATTGCATATTGTCCAGATACAGTACAGTGTACTACCCTGCATTTGCACATTATATATGGCCATGTAGCTGTATGGAGATTGGCCAGAGCTACCATTGCATTAACCTTCGGATCTCCTGCAATTGTGAGCCTTCTGGATCAGCCGCACAAATTCCCAGACCCTAGACAGAAACACATCCATATCCAAAACGTTTAAATCCGAGGTCCAGTAGGGGGCATGCTGGGGGCATAAAGACGCATTTCTGTGTTACCCAGCCCTGCTTCCTATTGCAAAGCCCGCATTGAAGTCCATCATTAGGACCCACGGAGGAACAAATGCAGAAAGGTAGAAGCACTGGCCAAAATGCAAGAGTATTAGCAATTATACCATGACGCAGGAGCAATGATTAATCAATAACTGCTCAGATATTCTCAATCTATTCAAAAATAGATATAGAGATATTTGTAAAAGGCCTACATTTTTGTTTATGTTGCAGCAGTCACAGGGTTAACATGAAATACATGACGCATGAAACAGAAATGCAAATAATGAAGCCACTTAATAAAGTAAATGCTGCCCTATATAAAAGGGAAAGAGTTTATATATTAAAACACTAGGTAATAATAAATAATTGTCATTTAAAAGGTCACGTTTGCTCATGCCTTTGATTACAGGGCAGTCTGCAGTCCTGAAAGGGAAATGAATTTCTTCCAGAACAGACCCATATCTTACGCAAATATTACAGCCACTTACTCTGCACGGAGCTCTGCTCCTGTCCGATTCGCAGGTGAAAAGAGGAAAGGATTATCGTCTTTTGCCGTCTTATCTCCACCAATTGATCCTCCTCCCAGGTCCTCTTCATACACATCACAGAACTTTCCTACACTGTCTCCATAACACAAGCTTAAACAATCTGTGCCGACACTTTGATCTCCATTTAAATGAAGTGCTCCTTACCAGGATATTGGGAGATGATCGCCCTAGCAGGTCTAAGGTAACGCTCTTAGAGATGGGAGATAAGGGAGCAGTGGCTGGTTTCGTCTTCTGGATGAAAGTTTATCGTTTATATCAGTTTCATTTGAAGGATGAGCAGGATCTTATCTGGGTTGAAACAGAGGGGAGAGCAGAGGAAAACGATTTTAGAACTGATTATTATCCGGTGATTGGATGGGCCAAGTTTAGTAAATGACAGAAGAGCTGTGACTGGTTTTTGAAAGCAAATCACCCACAATTATCTCTGTAGGAGAGGTCCTATTTTGTAGAAGGGGCGAGATGGTTCTAGAGAAGTGGACTATATGTACCAATACTTTACAATAAATTCCAGGCTTCTTACTGTATGTGAATACTTTTATGGCAATTGATTCGTGGTGGATACTGGATGATTATAATCCCCATCAAGTGGTACTATTAGCATCTTAAATATAAAGACTTAAGCTGGGCATACACTATAAGATATATTGTTCCAATCGAATGATTTTTCAAGAGTGGGCAAAACCATGTTGAATTGTAGGGTAGGCAAATTGAATTAATTGCAATCAGTATTAGAGTTGATAGATGATGTTTCAGCCCAAGTGTAATAACAGTAACGCTGGTCAGTATCTGTGAGCAACATGCAACAATAAAGTATTCTCCCTGCATGCACACACTGACATTCATTATACCTCCCCCCCTGCAATTCATCATGGTTTTCTCCACGCTTGAAAAATCTTTCGATTGGAACAATTTATATTATAGTGTATGCCCAGCTTTACCCAAGACAGAATGGTTCAAACCTATAAAAACACAAAAAACAAAAACATACTTATGTATGTGCTACCACAACATCACATTATCCAAACTACATACATATTCCTGTTATCCCGAGTATCTCCATCCCATGACACCCAACACTACATCCCACGAATTACATCTCTACCAAATCTGACACAGGTATTAAGGCAATACTAGTTAAAGAACTATGGTCCCATAACCTCTTCACTTAAATGTGAAGCTTTTTTTATTACTAAAGTCATTTACAAGCTGTTAGTGCATGGGAGTCTAATATTTGTAGTCCACCATCTTCCGTACATGCCATGACATTGCCTTACATGTTACATCAAGCAATATAGTAAAATAGATGAAAGACAGCATTTGTTAGACGTTATAATTGATAACAATAAAAAAAGGAAACCGAAATAAACGCCCAGAGAAGGTTCTTTGTCGCAGCATAGCAATAAATACATAGCAATATCAGTAACACTGAAGTGACGGCATAGCCTGGATTTTGCACAGCAGGAGGATTTGTCGGGAGCCGAATGTACAGGTGCCCATCAAAGGCATCTTTCATGACGGCCAGCAGTTACCTGGAGTTCACTTGTTAATATTAATAGAGAGTGAAAGCTGAACTTCTTTGGGCTGAGGTGTGAAATGAGTGTGGGAGGTTCTGTCACAGCCGGAAGAGACACGGGAGGAGAGAAGGTTACACATGTCGTGCCAAGAGAAGACACTGTAGGGATCTATACAGATCCCACACTCCAAATTATCATTTGCCAGAAAGATGTATGGATTTATTAATTTAAAGAAGAACTATAAAACAGAGTTAAATAAAAAATAAATGGTGCTTAACATGTTAGAGGTAGGTCTTTTGCTAGCCAATGCAGAGCCTACAGGTAGCAGCACTTCACCAAAATGATGTGCCTCAAACATGCTAAATGGATCCGGACAGTAATAACTCACATAAGCAAAGCTGCAATTTCAGTGGAAAAATGGGCAGTGAAATATCCGAGTCAACAATTGGCCCAATGCCACAGCAAACAGGTACACTTGTGCAATCATCTGGTCTGCAGCAATTAACGTTATGGTACTTCGTTCTATTTCCACATCTCTCCTGTACCCAATATGGCACACTGATCCAATAAACTTGGTACAAGTTCCATATATAACTTGTATCTCATACACATAGGTAGTATGTACTAAAAGTAAAAAAAAAAAAAAGACAAAGGGTTCTGTTGTGCTGTCCAGGCAGGGGAAAGCCTAACACCCTCATATCCATTAAAACTTGTCTCACAGGTGCAATTCCTAATGAGCCTTAGTTGAACCTTAGCTGAAGGCCATAATGAGCAGAGATGGACTTGATAGATAGGTCTCTTTTTCTTTCTACATCCATAACCCCAGAGACCCTCAAAGCCAAACAAACACGATTTTCCCGGGTTTGTATAAAACATACCTCCCAATAACAACCAGTGATTCTGCAGACCCTCCAACCCGACCCATTCCATAAGATACTAAAAACTCCGCTCCTTAACTTCCAACTGTCACTCACCTTGCTGTACTAAGATAACTGACATTTAAGTGGTTACCATAGTAACTGATTGTTGGAAGCTCTGGGACAGAGTATTCTGTACCCCATGGAATGGGTCATGTAGGTAAATCTGCTTCGGTCATAATATAAATGTGCTAAGGGCTATATTTCTGAATGGAAAAATGGCCGAAATCCTATTGTGACGCATGAAAGACAGATGAAAGTCTGAGGTCTAGACTGCATATAAATTACATGAACTTTAAATTGCTGATTTTTGTGTTTATGTTATAGAAACATAATCAGATCATGCCCATACCCAGTAACCAGTTTTGAGTCCCTTCCCCATGCCATCTCCTTTCCAAAATCTCCTAGAAGGAAGAAAGAATAAAGTTGTCTGTAGACACTAATAAATAAATTATATATATATATATATATATATATATATATATTAATTATCTGCCAGAACAATCTGATTTTCTTAGTCTGCTAATCTTTAATTATATAGTACATTTCAAGCTGAAAGAAAGCATTGATGCATAGTTTGATAACTGTTAGCAATCTGGATTATGAATAACGTGAACTTATGTGCCATTATGACATGGCTGAAGAGCAGGGGAGCCTCCAGTGCTTTGGCTGCAGACCAGTTTAATGTAGAGGAATTCTGTTGGATTCCATGAGACAGATACAGAGAGGGGACTGACGAGCGACTATCAGCCAGTCTCCTTGCAGCACTATAAGACCCTGTTTAATGCATCTCCAGAGACAGTTTTCAGAAACAAGTTTCCCAGCTCAAAGCCACAGACTACAAATCACTTCTCAGCCTCTCTTCCTGAGGCGACCTGCTGGAGACGTTATTATTGGCAAGAAGCCCACCATGAAGGGAGGGTGGAGGGGGGGGGTCTCCAAAACACCCCCTGCGAGCAAACTAACACATATATATCCAGGCTGACCCCCACCCCATTCTACAGTGGTCTCACTCTATGCAAATAGGAGACTCCTACTAAAGTTCTGTACATATTTGATGATTAGGAACAGTTCAGGGGGTATAGTACAGTGGGACTGTGAATATGTTGAGTGAGAATAAGATGCATAAATGTATTTATTTAGTTGTTAAGTCTATATTGCTAAAGTTATACTGTATACTTACTGTACAGTAAGGCCACATTCCTTTTATATGTATATATAATCCTAACACAAAAAAGATCACAGAAACTAAAAGCCTTTCTATTTACTGGGAAGCTGCAATATTGCTGATTAAGCGCAAGTGATAACACTCATAATACAGTTTATTCAGTCAACAGAAACCACTGACATTTCAAAGTATGCAGCCTATCCAGTCACTAGGATCCAGCAATATCACAGGGTATACAGCCTATCCTGTCACTAGGAGCCAGTGACATCACTGAGAATGGAGCCTATCCAGTCACTAGAGACCAGTGACATCACTTGGAATGCAGCCTATCCCGTCACTAGGAGCCAGTGACATCACTTGGAATGCAGCCTATCCCGTCACTAGGAGCCAGTGACATCACTGAGAATGCAGCCTATCCAGTCACTAGAGACCAGTGACATCACTTGGAATGCAGCCTATCCTGTCACTAGGAGCCAGTGACATCACTGAGAATGCAGCCTAACCCGTCACTAGAGACCAGTGACATCACTGAGAATGCAGCCTATCCCGTCACTAGAGACCAGTGACATCACTGAGAATGCAGCCTATCCCGTCACTAGGAGCCAGTGACATCACTTGGAATGCAGCCTATCCCGTCACTAGAGACCAGTGACATCACTGAGAATGCAATCAGCATGCAAAAATACCCTGCCACCTTTGCTCTTTGTGTTGAGATATCCTTGACCTCCCTAACAATATAGGTGCCCCACCATCTGTGTATATATGTATATATGAATGTCAGCACATGATCTGACACAGTACTTGTCACCTATTAGCTACAGACACAGGGTTATGTCAGTCAGCGGCCAGGCTGGGGCTGCACCGTTTAAATAAAGCGAAGAGTTATTTATATGCTTTCCAACTTAATCCGATTGCCATTTTTAGACGGCCTGCNGAGAGGATGAAGATACAAAGAGATATTCCAGGCAGAGTAATACTTCTAAAAATACCACGAGAGCTGATAAATGGACAGAGAATCCCAACGCGTGATGCGTGTGCTGAGGTCTGCAGATGACAAGTGTACACTAAATACCATCGCACATGTGTAGTAAGCTGGCAGGCTAGTGTGTCATAAGGGGTATTTTAATGCCACGTTTAAAAGGACATCACATGCCATATAATCCAGCAATGGGTGCTGGAAATCACCCATTTGTCCTGTCTAATGACAACAATTTAACTATGGATTTATTCAGGGTTTTTTTGTTTACTTTTAGACTAACACGTGGATCTTTTTAACATGTTAATGACACTTATTGGACTAAGAGCACAGACCCCGCAATATACCGTGTTTCCCCTATAATAAGA
The DNA here is from genome assembly GCA_016617825.1 of Platyplectrum ornatum. Lineage (NCBI taxonomy): Eukaryota > Metazoa > Chordata > Amphibia > Anura > Limnodynastidae > Platyplectrum > Platyplectrum ornatum. The sequence continues at coordinate 21,542 of JABWIB010004467.1, forward strand.
CCTATCCTGATAATAAGCCCTACCCTATTTTATAGTAACTGACTAAAATAAGCCTTCCCCCGAAATCACAATGAGGTGATTTCTATCTATCTATCTAATATCTAAATCACAATGAGATGTCATAATGTCAGCAGCACTTGGGGAACAATGAAGTGTCACAATGTCAGCAGCACTTGGGGAACAATGAGGTGTCATAATGTTAGCAGCACCTGAGGACCATGATTGGATTAAAAGCAGGTCAATAAAATAAGCCCTACCCCGAAAATAAGCCCTATGGTGTTTTTTTGTCTTGAAAAAAAATAAGACCGTGTCTTATTATCGGGGAAACACAGTAGTTTCCGCGCTGCCTCTGTGTTACATGTTTACCCCCCCCCATTCCTGTATGATATAAATCCCACCACCTTGTGAACTTGCTGTATGTAACCCATCGTGTGGTCAGAAAACGTGATTGCCCAGCCCTCTGGCTCACTATNCTATGGTATAGGCCAGTACTGGGGGGAGGATAGCCATAGCATTCACCAGCTCCCATTGATCCCNACTATACCTCTGGTTACAGCATACAGCTGTTCCCCAGCCTCCATCGCTCCAGACACACAACATCTGCGGCTGTCAAACACAAACTCACCAAAATAGGAGATGAAGACAATAGGAGAAGGGGGTCTGCTGCGAAATGTCATAATTCTCCAGTCTGCTTCCTATCCATTAACTCTTCATCTACCTGGCTCTTGCAGTCACTGTAAATAATACATTATAGGAGGCAGAGTAATACTAGGACAGACAGAACGGTATAATAAAAGTCATTCATGGTAATAGTTGGAAACGTTCGCTGGTTGCCCTCCAAGCTTCAGAGAGAACAGAAAGGGCTCTTATAGGCTTGTTAGGTGCGATGGCGCATTTATGTTGTCGTAGCCAGGCTCAACCACATCAGATGAACATTGTGTAATATCATCTGAATAGGTCATGAGCATTTATCTAACTTATCCGTTACACATAGGTCCCGTAAAGACACATAAAATTATACCCCTATCAAATACAGAGGAATTCATGGATCTAAAAGAGGTACCCGAGAACTTGCAAATAGAAAACAGTAATCGCAGAAACCCCTTCAACATAAAACTGGCTCCAGAGTCTCATAAGTCTATCACCTTGAATGCATGAAAGAAATGTAAGGATGTTGAGGTGAGGTGTGTTGTCATGCAGAAACTAGCTCCCCAGTCCTAAGGGAACAGGCTAACTTAACATTCAGTTTATCATTTACTCAAATTTTAGGCACTATTGACCAGCTCAAGAGTGGGCAAAACCATGTTGAATTGCAGGGGGGTAAATGTCATTAGGTTCATTCAAAACAACATTAGCGATATGATATTTCCAGCACAAGTGTAATAACAGTGTAACAGTAACGCTGGTCAGTATCTGTGTGCAACATGCAACAATAAAGTATTCTCCCTGCATGCACACACTGACATTCATTTTACCCCCCCTGCAATTCATCATGGTTTTACCCACTCCTGAGTAAGTCATTAGTGCCTAAAGATCTGGATCTGGCCCATAGTCTGGAAGAATGGAGGATGTCCCACAAATGTTGTAATGCTCGCGAATGTGACGAAATGCAGGATATGCAACAAAGAATAATGTAGAGATGATGAATACACAAGGACACTAGAATCCAGTAGAGAGCTTATACTCTGGCATTGAGAGACTTCCATAGACAGGTTTATATATATTTGCAAACTAATTACAGTGAAAAAGCCAGTGACAGCATCCTTCCAAGTAACCTTAAAAATGTTCACCCCTCGTATAGTTTCCAAGCAGAATAGTCCCAGTAAGATCTCACCTATCACATGTCATGTTATTGGGATGCCCTGACCAGATCACCTATTAAAAACTGACCTGTGTAACTGAACACTTGTATCTAATGTCCAGATTAGTATGTTGGATATCAGGGTGTTCTCATCAAAGCTCTCATGCTGGTGCACTTGTGGATCGCTTTGTATTTGGCAGCATTTATTTCTTATTCTGTACAGGTCATTGAATCACATGTTTGATAATAAAAACCTCATTTGTGTTTTGGAACTACATCAATCTGACATTAACGGCTTCAATGATGATTTTAGATTGTTTAGGAAGTGGGCCGTGAACTCAGTCCTGCATTAAAGATGCATCAGTGTCACTTGAGGCAGATAAGAGATTTACATATAAGGCAACACATGGCAGCATTGCAGTTTCCATCTGCTCTAGAGAATATCAGTTGACCTGCAAAGATCTGCACCTTAACTTCAAGCTGCAAGTAAGATAACAAGGGGCACAAGGTTTAACATGATGCTAAGGTTCAGGGCCCTACAGCAATGATCCTCAGTGCATTAAGTTTTTAAGAGGAACCATTTACCTTTTGCACAACTGGTCACAAAAAAAACCAAATCCCTAAAAACCAGAAACATTTAATTGTCATATACATATATATTTCATTGAGGCAACATCACTGAATATGTAGCCTTAATTCACTATGATAAATTTCATTATTCAAAATATATCTGATCCACTCATTAGCAACATCCCCAAGAACGCAGCCCATCTGATCACTAGATACCAGTGGCATTACTGAGAATGCAGCCTATCCAGTCACTAGGGACCAGATTCAGATTTTAGGCACTATTTACTTACTCACAACTTACTCAAGAGTGGGTAAAACCATGTTGAATTGCAGGGGGGGGGTAAAATGAACATCAGTGTGTGCATGCAGGGAGAATACTTTATTGTTGCATTTTGCACACAGATAATGACCAGCGTTACTGTTACATTGGTATTAGACTTGGGCTGGAAACATCATCTATCAACTCTAATACTGATGACATTTACCTCTCCTGCAATTCAACATGGTTTTTTCCACTCCTGAGTAAGTTAATAGTGCCTAAAGTCCTAGGAGTCAGTGGCATCACTGATGTCACCTAGAACGCAGCCTATCCAGTCATTAAGAACCGATGACGTTGCTCTGAACAGTATGCACACCGCCCCTTCCTGCCTGGGTCCTACAGATAGTGAACGTGCACATATAAAGTTCCCTTTAGAATGTCACGTATTAGAACGGCTGGATCTGGTCTGATACATTGAAGTCAATGATGAAAGAAGAAATGTTTTGCTATGTGGTTATTTCAGGGTCAATCAATTTGCTAGGTTTAAATTAAAGCAGCTGCAGTTGTTTCGCCATTACATAGAAGCGTAGACTGGTCCACTTCATGGACTGGTTGCAATTATAGGAAACTTTGCAGACTTCATGTGGTCACACTGCCTGTCACACAGTGAACGAAGCTCCAATACATCTGGCTCCCTCTTCTGTGTATTCATAAACGGCCAATTTCCTGCTGATGCCGCAAAGCTTATCTACAGAAGAAAGACAGTGGTCTATTAAACAAGAGACTGATGTGACCTGGGCGTTAAGCAACAAGGGAGTTAAGTGGACCATTTGCTTCCGTCCTCTTCTCTTTTCCCAGGCTGTGGGGACTCTCGGGTTTTCCTGGGCCCAGCGCCTCATAGCTTCTACACCCCAGCATTCCTTGAACGAAAGAAAGGTTGGCTTGAAGTTTTCAGAGCCGGCTACCTCCCAGGGCTTATTCCCAGCATGGAATTATCACTTGTACTCAGGGCCAATGGGCAAACCAGATGTCTTCTATACATACAGGGACCAGAGCTGTGCTGGGAATGCTAATAATGCATTAAATGGACCTGGCATTTTCTATATCTGGGGAATTTTATGTGAGGCAACAATGCTGACCACTGAGCCATTGCGGGGAATAGTTAAAAAAAAAAATGGGTCAGATATTTGCATCTTCTCACAAACTACAAGATAAACTGGAACAGTGCGTAAAAATGCATAAACCACATGGAAATGTTTACTAAATTGCTCAACAGATTGTGATAATCTGGGAAACCCCATAGAATGTGGCCCTCCAAATTCACAGAGCCTGCAAGAGAGGGGAGCCGAAGAAGAAGTCCACCCTGTGGCCAGAAAATCAGCCAACACCACTCTGTCATCTGGGGGAGACAGAGGATCATTGCAGGCAGGGGACAGGGCTAAACCACTTGTCCACATGCCCAGGTGCCACCCCCTATACAGGAACCCGAATGCACTATTGCTATGAGGCTCACCTGTGTCTGCTTCCACCCCGGAGTCAGTTTGTAGTGAAAGTAGTGCATTTGGCTGTACACACACTGCAGAATGCACATCAATGGTAACAGTATACAATTTGGGAAATTGGGACAAGTGAAGTATTAGTCCAGTTGACAGTTTTGATAAATTGTCTAGTCCCTCTTCAGCATGTAAGCTCTCATGAGCAGGGACCACCATCCTCCTGTTATCTAACTCAACCTGCCCCTCCCTCCCATCTTTCTTCATTGTTAATATATTATACACTTCCCAACCAAAATTACCCTCAAGAAATGTATGTATTCCATGTTTGTTAATGTATGCTAAGGCACTGTAACCCCATGCCATATATGTCTTGCATGTTTGTTATAGTATGCAAATACTTTGTTCCCCATGCTAGGTATGTACTATTCGCTATGTACACCGTTGTAAAAGTCTGCTATAGCTATTTCTAATAGTTAGGATCTCTTGCGCCATCTAGTGTGCAAAACATCAATTACATCCTTAACAGCCGCTCATAGCTGGAAAACAAATGGTAAGAGTTTGAAAATTAAAATAACCACAGTTCAAAATACACTTCTACACTAATTATGGCCTAGAACAGGAATTATAGTTTTTCCTATTAGTCCTGTTCTTGGAGTATGTTGACCTTAGAGTGCACATCACAGGTTATTGTCTCAGCTCCTGCTATATCCTAATACTGATGTGTGAAGTACAACCGTAGATCTGATGTCATTGTGTTCACATGCCCTCTAGTGGACAAAAGAAAAAGTGCACCCTTCCAGCATGTGTTTGTCCAGATGTTAGTTAATCTATAAATAGTTTGGAAAGTGACCAAGACAACAGCATTCGTTCTGACCCTCTGTGCGCAGTGTCAGGCTGGGCTGAAACCCTTAAAAGGACAGAGCTGTGAAATGAATACAGACAGGGTGTTTACACGCACAGCTGTGCTGGGAGATGGATTGTCACTCTCGTCCTGTGACACTAATGTAGAGCATCTGCCATTCTGTGCGCTGTGCCAGGCTCATCTGGATTTAGACACCTTCTTTATAGCTTGGAACCACTCTAAATAGAGCTTAGAGCATGAAATATAGTCAGGGACCCTTATCTACAGTTCTGTGTCAGCAGGAGTGTAATTATGGGTATTCTCTAAATTTGGGCACAAAGAGAATATATTAAATGAAAATCAGTAAAGTAAAAAAAAAACTGGCAACTGGTACATTAAAATCTATTAATTGCCATTGATTAAAAAAAAAAATGAATAATGGAATTTTTGCCTTCAATGATTTTGGTGCATTTAATTTAAAATACATAAAAGGGCAACGGACATTCCCAAAAAAAGGAGCGGACTTAATTAAGTCTTAGGCCTAGATTTACTAAGCTGTGGAATAAAAAAAAGAAGATGTTGCCCATGGCGACCAGAGCCTAGCTCTCACTTTCCTATGACATACTAGAGAATAATCAGTGGTTGCTATGGGCGACATCTTCATTCCTTCCTTTATACCTTAGCTACGGCTGTAATGTGTAACAATTAGCAAGTAAATACCACTTCGATTCAGGTACATTAAGTTGTCAAACTAGAATAAAGTCACTGGTCACATGACCAACGTTACCTCTTCATTCACATGTGTCACTCCAATGGCTTTTATCCTCTTTAACACACCCGCTGGGAAGATACCTGGAGACATATAGAAATGAATTAATCAAATGAAAAAAAAAACAGTATTCAAAGAGGAAATTAAGAGGATGTTCTTCATCTATTAGCGAGTCCAGAGGACCAGATTCAAAGCGGTGCATCCACCTTCCAGCCATGGTTTGCTCAGATCTACACTTACACCTGAAAAAAAAGGTGCAAGTGCAACTCTGGATCAGCCCCTTTGTGTCTGTGATATAAAGCTATGCAGCCGGGCAACGCGTGGCTCTCTATGATGTTGGGAAACACAGGGATTGCCAAGTTTGTATATAGAGTCAGCATATTATACATCAATTTAAAATGTCACACAGTGCTGCCCTTATGTATAAAAGCTCATATGTAAGGTATGCAACACCCAGCATTAAAGCGTTCCATCACTTTCATGCCAGATCTGTTTTATAAGGAGAGTCAAGAAGGAATGCGGGAAATTTCTGTATACAATAATCACAGTAACACAGCCTTATTCTGGTAATGGTAAATCAGACATGCCTATTAGCTGCTAATAACTCAGACAAGGGAAGGGTAAACCAAGCTGACACGCCTGGGCACCCCCTGACATACCATATAGATAGAAGACATGAACAGTAATTAGCTAATAGAGAGCATAAGAGCCACGGTTATAGGCAGGACGGCACAGAGACTATAATTACATACACACACTGTTCACTTTACATCCTGTAAAACTTCTACTGGGATCCGGTCCAGATTCCCGGCATTGTTCTGTGTCTCTATCTAAATAAACATATTATTCACAAGCTCCAGCTTCATTTTAGCATTTTTTTTTTTTTACATTTGCCATGTGGGGCTTCAGGTAATTAGCCATTTATTAGTGCACAATGTAATTAGTGTTGTAGGGATCTGTTTCCTCAAGGCCACGGCCGCACAGATTTTTCCTGTTTAGGAGATTAAATAACTATAAAAAAATAAAATAAAATAAACTTTTTCTTGGAGCCAAGTTAGGTGTTCACTGCATGTATTTTACAATGAGCATTATAAGCCAATAGAAATGTTACAGCTGATCCAGAGATGCACTTACACATTTTTTTTTGGTGTAGGTGTAGTCCTGAGCGTGTTGCAATGTGAGGGGTGCAGGTGAATTTTATTGTTATTGCAATGCAAAAAAATACTTTAGTTTTGCACAAACGACTAACACGCTGCAAAGTTTTGTGTCTAATTTAAAAATTAGAGTTGAGTTAGGAAATGTCACCTTTAACTCTAATTCTGTTATCACAGCTTAATCTTTCCTCCCCTGCAGTTCAATATTTGGTTTTGCCCAGGTCTACACTTGCACATGTTTTACCCTTACTCCCAAACTCTGAATCAGCCCCATTGAACTTGGAAACTCTAATTCCATTTTCATAGTTTATACTTGCCTCCCCTGCAGCTGAGTGTTTGGTTTTGCTCGGGTCTACACTCCCAGGGGGCTGATCCAGAATTAGGGAGTAATGGTAAAACATGTGCAAGTGTAGCCCTGGGCAAAACCAACCACTGACCTGAAGGGGAAGGCAGGAAATGAGAATTATAGTCCATAGGTGAGTTTTCCTAGCGCAACTCTAATTTACAGATTAAACAGAAAGCTGTGGAGTTTGTGAGTTCTATGTGCAAAATCAACGTGATGCTTTGCATGCAATAGATTTCAAAGATTTGCAAAGTTCATTCACACCCCCCTCACACTTGTAAGTGGTGTGCACTAACGCCATCAAAAAGGTGTAAAGCTGGCCATACACTATAAGATAAATTGTTCCAATTGAAAGATTTTTCAAGAGTGGGCAAAACCATGTTGAATTGCAGGGGGGTAGGTATAATGAATGTCAGTGTGTGCATGCAGGGGGAATACTTTATTGTTGCATGTTGCACAAAGATACTGACCAGCGTTACTGTTACACTGTTATTACACTTGTGCTGGAAACATCATCTCTCACCTGTAATACTGATTGCAATTAGTTCAATTTGCCTCCCCTGCAATTTAACATGGTTTTGCCCACTCTTGAAAAATCTTTCAATTGGAACAATTTATCTTATAGTGTATGGCCAGCTTAAGTGCAACTCTGGATCAGCCCCAACATGATGTGTAGGTCACAGTCAATGATTTGGCTTTATGAAGATCACAATCCTGATGGTACGATATTGAACAAATGTGTGTAGTGTGTCGGTCTGAGCGGCATAGACAGATGATATATGTACAACCTGTATGGAGGCGCGATGGTTAGGACAGACGACGATCCCGGATAGTATAGCGTCTACACGTTGCCATGCGCATCAGGAACATTGTAAGATTATCCGGTCTAATGTACGAAGCTGTTAAGCTGGGTGTGTATCAAGCTAAACACATAATAACAGAGGAGACCTAAGGGGCTGATTCGGAGTAAGGGTAAACCATGCGTAATTGTAAATCTGGGCAAAACCAAGAGTTCAGAGGTTGAAGCTTCCGAGCTCAACTTTAATTACCATGTAACAGATAAAGTTACGCAGGAGGTAAATCTTATACGGGAAATTATTTTCCTTGCATGAAAAATAATCCAAAGTTAATTTGGACTGACATTGCATTGGAACATAAGTGCAGCTCTGTATCCCTCCCTAGTATTCCACAGTGGTTTCTTCTGGAAATTTGTGTGTTATTGCTAATTAAAGTTTTAGTCATTAGGAGTTAGGTGTCAGTGATTGTGTGAAGTACCCTATGGTTGCCGAGCTGTGTTTCATTCAGAAGGAAACCAGTTCTGAATGTGGTTTATTTTCCCCCATATGTAGTATGCATGCTCTTACTATGCCTCTTTACCATAGGTGTCGAAACAGGGAGGGGGGGGAGGAGATGAACGGGCGAGCTACCCCCCTAAATTCTCGCTTCCCCTCCACAGTGCAGTCAGCCTGTCATACCCCGTTCACACAGAGGGCTATTACCCTGGTAATTCAGCCAATTTCCCGGGTTAAATGAACTACCCGGGTAGTGTGCTCTGTGTGAACGGCGCTAAAATTACTACTAACTACCCTGGTTCTGTGTGAACGGTGTAAGACCAGGGTAGTTTGTGAATTACCAGGGTAATTCAGCACTGTGAACAGGGTTAATTACCAGGGTAATTCATATCCACAGCTGACAGCCCTGCTCGATAAAAACAGATTTACCAGGGTAGTCTGTGTGAACGGGGTATCACAGGTGCTGCAGCTCCTCTGTAAGATCAGGTGAAGTGCTGGTTACTAGAAGGGGGGTGCTGTGAGGAGAGGGGAAGGGGGACCAGCCCCACAAAGTTACCCTCTGTGCCAATATGTGCTTTTAATATTTTGCTTTGTTCCTCTCAGATGATTGACAAGGCGTTTCCCATGATGATGTTACAGGGGCTGATCCAGAGTTGTACTTACTCACTTTTTTGCAGTGCAAGTGAGGGGTATAAATTATTATTATTATTTTTATTGCAAAACTTTAATTTTCCACAAACTGAATAGTATTGAATATACACCCCCACCTATTCAGGGCTGAGGTAGCACATCAAATATAGGTTTCTTATTAATGATATATGCGCTGTTCTGCTGAAAACTCCTTGTTCTTGTCCTATAATACAAATAAAACAAAGTACATGTTACAGACCATCATCCAGAACAACTCAAAACGAGAAAATGTTTTTTTTTTGGGATTATTTAGTTTTTTAGTGCTGTCATTTAAATATCTGACATGACGGGACATAGACCTAAATTTACTAAAGTGGTGAGATTGAAAAGTGGGGATGTTGGCCATAGCAACCAATCAGATTCAAGCTCACATTCTACAGTATGTAAAATGGAACTGAGCTTGAATCTGATTGGTTGCTATGGGCAACATCCCCACTTTCCAATCTCATTGCAAACTCACCGCTTAGTAAATATAGGCCATAGTGTTTTTATTACCATATATATGTGTTTATCCTGGATATGTGTATAGAGTGTGTGTATGTATATGTGTATATATATATATTTATATATATATATAGTGTAAATATTCGCAAAAGGCTTTTGGAAAATGGATACTCACCCTGGTGTATAGGTCATATACAAATCAGAATACCCTTCCATTTATATTTATCCCATATAGTTTAAACAGTTATGTTGTATTAGCCTCCACCACTTCTGATGGGAGGCTGTTCCACTTATCAACTACTCTTTCAGTGAAGTAATTATTTTGTACATTTTCTCTGAACCTACCACCTATATATACACACACAAACACACACACACACACTATATATATATATATATATATATATATATATATATATATATATATATATATATATATATGATATACATTTGGATAGTGAAGGAAACCAATAGTGAAAGTACCAACATACAGGAGAAACGAGGTTTTGCCCACAATATTCAGTGTTAAATATATTAGGCAGATAAATATAATAATAAATATAATGACATTCGTGGTGATGGAGCAGGAGGGGGGCAGCACAGCATAAATGAGGAAATGATTATGATGATGTCTGAGGTGAATGGGGACATATGAGGTAAATATCACCTCAGCCATCTCTGTCCTGCATGATTTACCTCACAGATATGAGTATGAAGCACTACAAGTCTCAGCATGGCCGCAGTGCGAGTGTATGGAGGTGTCACAGTGTCACACGGCGTCGTGTGAGGGGACAGCCGGCCGCGCCTCCCGCCATTCATGACCCCGCCCCTCCCCTGGTGATGGCCCCGCCCCCTCTCTGTGTTGTGGTTACCAGGGTGACGGGAGACAGACGCCTCGGACATGGAGACTGTGCAACACTGATATCTACCGGCTACAGAACCTACACAGACCCACAACACACACACACACAGACCCCAGGATGAACATAGTGCTGTCCAGGTGA